>JAOPHQ010002300.1:0-67500 GCA_030340625.1 Merluccius polli
TGCGCAGGAAGTTGTGCCTCATAGCGAGTGGAGCGGTTGGGTGCGGAGCAGCAGCCAGCACCGCCGCCACGATGATAAATGGGCTGCATTAGAAATGTCAGGCTGTCGGCACCCAGCCTGCTCACGTCTCCGCCTAGCGGCCCTCGCAGAGGGCCCGGGGGACAGGGAGGGGGAGGTATCGGATGCACACCGATTTCCTTTCCTTGGAATCATTTTTGATGTAGCGGCAGGATAGATTAGCGGTCGGGGGCGTTAAGCGAACTGCATTCAAACCTCGATGTCCGAAGTCTGCTGTGCGTCCTCGAGCAAGAGGCCTGACCCCTACCCGGCTCAATAATGACGTGTCGCTAAACGAGAAAAAAAGTGTAACTGCCCGGTTAATACTAGTGAATAGGTACGACAACGACGCATCAACCCACTTGTAGTCTAAGTTAAATTAGTATACGAGTCATTGTTACATGGGAGGCAAACTTGCATTCTTTGCCTAAAAACACACGATTGGAGGCAGCGCCGGGATGAAGTCATGCAACCGGGAATTCATCCACGCATGGATGGGTGCATGAACCCAATCGCATCTGAGCGTCTGCATGAGTCCTGCCATGGCGCACGGTCAGGGAGCTTCTGGTTGCCTGTGAACACATACTGTCTGCAGTTATCCATGTGCACGGAAACATTGCAGGAACACACACACACACAAACAAGAGGATGACATCCGTTTTGGAGTGTGTGTGTTTGTGTGTGTTTGTGAACGCGCAAAAGTGTGGGAGGCTAAGAATGCACACCATTACATATTAAGTCACAGCCGAGCTTTAAGAATGGCCAGGAAAGTTTAACTCCATCGTGTTGTTGTTGTTGTTCTACTAAATCTGTGCTTTTCCTGAACCCCTGTGGGTGTTATGTATGCAAACGCACTCTGTGAACTGTGAAAGTTGTTGTGTGTAGGAAGACGGTAATGTGGGAAGTAATGTGGGATGGACATTTGTTTAGTCCAGTGGCTGCTTCTCATTTATTTGTGCACAGAGTCTGGATTGGATGTGATGTGTGTGTGTGTGTGTGTGTGATGTGTGCGTCTCGCTCCCTTGTGACATCAGGAAACGTTATTTCCTCTAATGAAACGTTTGGGTCCTCACACAGCGCTTGCGCTTTATCTTCCGCACTCTTCCCCTACAACTTATCTTGTGTCTGCCCCCTCCTCCTTCATTGTCTTTGCAGTTTTATCAGTCATCTCGCTGCAGTGAAAGGTAATAAAAGGCCAGCACATTCAGGGGCCCTCTCTCTCTCTCTCTCGCTCTCTCTCCTCCATTTTTTGTTTGTGTGGGTGGATCTTATCAGGCCGATGGGTGGGAGATTAACAGCTCTCCAGGCCCTTTGTGGTGAAATAATATGACAGGCGGATAAGACCCAGCGGGACACTAGTGCCCCTGCTCTCGCTCTCTCTCTCTCTCTCTCTCTCTCTCTCTCTCTCTCTCTCTCTCTCTCTCTCACCTCCCTGATCTCCCCTGGGTGGGGGAACCAGCCACCTGGAGTCAACCATCATGCACTATTAGACCCCCCCCCTCCACCACCAAAGTAGAAGCCAATGTACACATATCTAGTTCACGTGGACATTTCATCATGTCACACGTTCACCTGTGGTCGCAGAGGGACTGGGCTTAATGTCATGTAAATGTCTGTCTCCCGGACAGAATCAAATATGTGCTCAGCCACAGGTCAGCCCCGTCACTTTGATAATGTCCATCATGTCACCCGCACCGGCCCATCTCGTTGCACACTGTCACCGTGGACCTGAAGAATAAACAGGCAAAATGCCCCCGAATAAATGCATTCGTTTATTGGGGTAGCGCCGTGATGGTTGCGGCGTTTGACTCCCGGCCGGAAGGTACTGCGTTTGATCCCCCATATTAACAGTCTGTCTGTAGGCATCCTTAGCAAGACGCTGAACGCCCCTACATGCTCTTTAATAGGGATGGGCATTTGAAGGCATATCAATATTCGAATATTCGATAAAAACAAAAATTGAGTAACCAAATAACCGAACTACAAAAAAAAAAGTGTAGCGCACTCATAATGTAGCCTGAAGGGCTCTCGTGATCTGGCGTTCACTAAACAAATGTATTTGTTTTCCATCTATTAGTAAAATAAATAAGAAAATCAAATCCAATTTGTTCAATTTATTGAGCATTTTAGAGGGAAAAAAACACTCAAAATCAGCAGGCTGAATCCGTGCATTTGAAATGATACCATCGTTTTTGACAAGAATATGAATGAACAGTGTCGCATACTTAATGCACAAACTGAAATTAGATTCAAGTAAATTAACTGAAGCACAACAGCAAAAAGTATTACTAAGTACTGGTGGGCTTGGATATCAACAGAACGCCACTTGCAGCGCATGGGCCTGCCTCGCATTACACATGATGCGTATTTAACAGAACAACAAAAATGTTTTTATGTGTAAGACGGAAATATGTCTAAAACATTTCCAGTTAACATAACACTTAAGCCCACCTACTGCATCACTCATTCTTGTTAAAAAAAAAGAGCATATCTACGTACTCGGGGAATAGGCGGGTGCGGAGGCGATTTACAATCATGCCCGCCGTGGAAAAGACCCTTTCCGCTGGAACGGAGGTTGCCATTGTTGAGTTTCTTGTATAATCCCACCACTGTAGTGGGTTGGTCCTCCACCACTGTAGTGGGTTGGTCCTCCACCACTGTAGTGGGTTGGTCCTCCACCACTGTAGTGGGTTGTCCTGGGGTGGGATGCAAGGCTCACTGAAATGTTTTTAGTGTGCGTGCTGCCTCCAAGTTTAAACTATGTGATGCGGAAAAAAAAAAATACAGTTAAAGTTGAATACCCACATCATTTCGAATTATCGAATATTCAAATAACCGTGCCCATCCCTACTTTTTAATGACCCATATCAGAATTAACTGTAATGTAATGTCGCTTTGGATAACCGCTTCTGCTGAATGACTAGTGAGTAACGCGTATATAGGGTACTTCATTACAACAACAAGTGCTGCCACTGATTAGTGTCAGAGGTTCCTGAATGACGCCGCTATTTTTAGGATTTCACACACAAGTGATAATAATTATATGAACTATTTCCAACTGAAGGAGCCCATATAAATGCTTGAGGGGCAGAGGTTTTCATAGAGTGAATGGTTTTAAAAAAACAAAAAACAATAATACATGTACAGGTCGCTTGACTGGCTGGCTATTGATTTGTACCACTATTGATTAAGGGGTGTAGGGTGTAGTGGGCGGCACAGTCATTCAATAGCAGTTATATTTTCATATAAATAACAGCTGCTTTCCGGTCTTTAATTGCCTCAGAAACGGCTGCGTGAATGAGAGAGTGGGAATGGAAGGATAAGGTATTGATTGCTACAGTTCCTGTTTTGGAGGGCTTCCTGAACTCTGATTCGAAACAATCTTGTAGAAAACCTAAATTGCATTGGTTTTGCATTTTCCGCTGATCAGACATCAGCCTGACTGAAGGCTGAACTCTATGTGTTTTGCCGAGACACAGCATTACCACCATTTTCTCGGTCTTTAGCTGATAGCCCTGTGTCTGACGCAAGGGTATTTTACAAAATGCGCTAATGAACCAGCAAGGTAAGGTGAGGCAGATACTTGAAGCATATCTGATATATATTAGGGCGTGTGAAGGGAGGCAACATAGAGGGAGGAGGGGGATAAATTAGGCGTCACATGCACTTTTAATTACAGCTGTCAAGGTGTTTGCTTCGCCCTTCCAGGGAGGGAAAAAAACTAAACTACATCTCCACTCACACAGCAAACACTTAATATGGTCCCGAGTCGACAGAATGAGCCATAACGTTTTAAAACCATTCTAAAACAGAGGCTAAATTTGCCCCTCGACATAAAACAGAATTGACTTTTTTCTTGCCTCATCATTTATGTCCTCTTCCAAGACTGTGTGTGTGTGTGTGTGTGTGTGTGTGTGTGTGTGTGTTTCTGTGTGTGTCTGGCCGAGCTCAGCACACACACAACTCTGATGGTGAAAACAGGGTGGTGGGGGTGCGGTGACGTGATGGGATGCATTGGGACACGTGCCTGTTTGTTTCATCTCTCTCTGCTCCAGGTGGACTGTACTCTGTGCTCTGCTGAGACAAGGCCAAGGACTGCGCTTTTTGTGGCCCTTGTTGATTTCTTTTCTTCCTCCACAGGCATAATTGCTGACCTTCATTGCACAGCAACTCTTACCACATATACACACACGCTGCCACACACACAACCAGACACAACCAGACACACACACACACACACACTTACAAGGCATGCATTCTGTCTTGATGAGGGGGTTGAATAAGCTTTCTAAGACGAGGGGCTTAAAGGCCTTTGATGGAGACACTGGTTCGACTGTTTGCTAAGACCAATTAGAATGACGCAAACACATCTTGAATCTTACAATACGTCTTCTACCTTCTCTGACCCTCATCCAAGTTTACCATTCAATACGCGCGTTGGGCCATGCCCACGTGACCCCTGTGTGTGTGTGTGTGTGTCTGTGTGTGTTTGTGTGTGTTTAACAACACACACACACATAGGGGTCACTTGGGCATGGCCCAACGCGCGTATTGAACGGTAAACTTGGATGAGGGTCACACAGAATCCATTATTCATAAACAGGGGCGAGAGGAGAGGTGGAAGAGGAGTATTTCCGCTGACAGCATTGTTGCTCCCCACCCACAGTCCCCATCCACCCCCACCCCCTCCTCTCCGCACCACCACCACCCCTGGCTCGTCCTTCTTAAAGAGCAGATTCAGTTGCCGGGCCCCTATTCAGATTGATTTGGATCATGCTGATTTCAAAAGCTTTCATATGATATGCCTCCTAGTCTCAGGCTTCCTGCCGCTCCTGGAGCCCTAATGCTTCATGAGGCCGTGTGGTTTCTGTGGGGAGCGATGGATTGTCATCACCAGAGTATCATATCATATCCCTTTTCCTGGCAGATGTATAAATATATAAATATATTTTCGTATCGAAATATATTTATAAATGTATGTGTGGCGCTCCATTGAGATGAAAAGAAGATATTTTTGTCTTATTTTTTTCTTAGGTTTTTTTGTATTATATTGTAAATATATTGTAAAGTGTGGCTCATTTGTATGAAACAAAAGATGTGTGCCACACCAACATCTACACCCCCCCCCCCCCCCCCTTCCCAGAACAGTGCTGCTAAATGTTTGCCTAAAGACGTATAGTTAAAAAAATCAGCGCGGCGGTCACCGCGCCATAGTGCTACATTTCCCTCTGTAGGAAACAACACAAGCAGGCGCCTGGAGATGAGAGGGGCTCGGCAGTGGAGAATAAATGTAATTAAGTTGACCAGAACATGGCAACAGAGACTCCTGTAATCTTTCATTCAGACCAACACCGAGCTCTGCGGAGGCCATCGACAACATGGGGCACCAACAACAATTATGGAATAATTAGTGCAGAAGCACCCGGGGAAGATTTGTCTTTGCCAGAGATATGTGTAAGTAATTGTGTAGGTAATTTCAGACTTGGCCGGGGCCAAATTGCCTTTGCTCCTCGACCCCGGCAAACAGCTGTGAAGGCAGGCTTGGCATTCCAAGTGAGTGTGTATGTGTGTGTGTGTGTGTGTGTGTGTGTGTGTGTGTATGTGTGTGTGTGCATCTGTCTAAGAAAGAGAGAGAGATAGAGAGATCATAAGAGAGATAGAGAGAGAACGATAGAGAGAGAGAGAGAGAGAGAGAGAGAGAGAGAGAGAGAGAGAGAGAGAGAGAGAGAGAGAGAGAGAGAAAAAGAGATAATAGAGAGATAATAAGAGAGAGATAATAAGAGAGAGCGAGACAGAGAGAGAGAGAGAGAGAGAGAGAGAAAGAGACATAAAGAAATGCTGGGTGCATTGAAACACAATACCCACAAGCATTAATTATGGTGAGCCAGTCTGCCTTCTATCATTAGTGTTGGTAGGATTATACCAATATAACGGCAATTACGCAATCCCCAGAGACACTTGCAGAGGGTGAGTGGGACTATTCTTTAGGATAGCAGTTTTCTGTTGTTTACACAAACTTGTTCACTGAAACATGAAGACCTTTTTATACTTTCAAATTAATTCTTCAGAAAATATGCCTTCTCCCATACTAACATGAACATGGTATAGCTGCCTCAACTATAATAAAGCAGAGATAAGAGTCTATTTCTATCTGCCAAGGCCTGGGGCTGTTGTATCAATAGCCATGAAGATACTGCGTTGATTCAGCCCCACACATACTCACATTCTCTCTCTGAGTATGTGTGTATGTCTCTCTCTCTCTCTCGCTCTCTCGCTCTCTCTCTCTCCCATAGGCAATGAGCAAAACATTGAATTAATTCAAGTGTATAATCAACTGGACGATTAAATCATGAAGTCAGATGTAAAAAGAGTTTGAAAACTCATCTCAGAGGGAATACTAGACTGGCACAAATGACAGCCATCCGTAAGCCCAGAGGAGCAAGTCATTGTGTGTTCCTAACCTCTCGGCCGCAGACATGATGAACCCCCCTGACACAACCTCATCGACAATGGAGTCAAAGGGCCTCCATGGTAACCGATGTTGTAACATCGAAGGCAGATCAGCATGTAATGGCACAATGTGCGATCTGTCATTTGTTGTATACAAACCTCTCTCTCTCTGTCTCTCTCTCTGTCTCTCTCCCCTTCCCTCTCTCTCAGACTAACAAACACATCCAGTAGATTGTCATTATATATATATATATATATATATATATATATATATATATATATATATATATATATATATACAGTATATGCCCTTGGGTACGGGGTAGTTGTTTGTGGGGGGGGTGTTACTTTCTTCTTCATTAGCTACGGCTTAGCCTTAAACTAAACTGAAAAATGATGGGATTTGATGATGTAATGTTTTGCGCACAATTCTTTCCCGGGTATGGAGATGACTGGAGTTGAGCATTGGAGGTCAAGTTTGTATCGTTCAGGTCAAGTGGGTGCCCGTGTCGGCCATTGTGATAGATGAGCAAGAGCCAGTCACACACACACACACACACACACACACATGGCCATTGTAATAGATGAGCAAGAGCCAGTCACACACACACACGCACGCACGCACGCACACACACACACATACACAAGCCACTTTTGTCACATTCAACCACCGGCACACACAAAATCAATGCTTCAGGAATATTCACTGTATATTCACTGTGCTATCGTGGCCACTCGCTCCCCCTCATATAATCACTGCAGTTAATCAATTGATTCAAATTTGCATGTTATCCACTTATTAAACAGACGGAGAATAATATGTCGATAGAGGGGCACGCGATTACCTTATCGCAATCTCGTGCGCTTGTCGCCTCGCCGCCCCGTGCTCGTGTGACTAAGCCTGTGGTTGAGGAGATGATTTCAGTGGAGTTAATTCTACCCCTTTTCAGCCCTCTCTTTTCCCTACGCCATCCATTCCCCATTATGGTCGGCTATTATACTGCCATTACTGTGCCATTAGCCTAGCTTTAGCCACACACTGTAGCCTATAAGTACACACACTCTGGCACAAACGACACCTCTGGTTAGGCTGACAGCAGGTGAAAGGAGAGGAACAAAGAGAAAAATGGAAATGTTTAATCAAAATACGGCAGAGCAGAATCTGCATGAAATGGAAACTGGACTGGTCTCGTTTTTAACAACTGTAGAAACTATTTGAAACAGTAAAACAGATCCGCAGTTTTACGGTGAATACCTAACTACAAAGAATAGATTGAAATAAAATAAATAAATAAAGATTTCCACAGCCTCCTTGCTCCACCTTCCCCTCGCTGTTGTGCTGCTAATCCCAAGGTTGTGTGCACCGCTGCTTTTCAGAGCTTTTCACAATAAAAGCGTTGTGCCAGTCCCAGTGCCAGCTGCCTCAAGGTGCCCTGGCAGGGGGCTGAAGCATGCTGGGAGGCGGGGGGGGGGGGGGGGGGGGGGGAGCATGTGGTGAAAGCCTGCAGAGTCTGTACCCCCAAGCGAGACGCGTATTAATTCCCCAAACCCTGATTGTCAAAGAAACAACACATGGTGATACAATGAATACGACATGCCATGGGTTTCACAAATGTGCCACGGCATATCTGCTTTTACATGACAATCTTTTTCTAGCTTTTTTTTTCCAAAGCCTGTCTTTGAATAATAAAGATAATAACTTGCTGTTGCTATAGCAACAGGGAAAAATATTTCCCAATGTTTCCATTATATCAAGCTGAAAAAAGTATAGGCTTACAGGGTCGCACCATAATGCAATTTGCTTTGCTTGGAGGGAAAGAGAAAAGCTAAATACAAAACAACAACAGATTTGCCCCGAAAATGATGGCGTTAATAGTGAATCAGCTCCTACAGTGGTATGCTCTAGCATCTATATAGCACTGCTGTTGTCTTCTGCTTGCCATGGGAGATCAGTGCAGCATAACGTGCCGTGACCACATAGCCGGTGATAGGTAGCAACACTCTTTACGCCAGTGCATCCATGTGGGAATAGCGTGCGAGTCTGCTCCAACTCCTGTTGTAGGCGGGAGGGCGGGGGAGGCAATTACCCAGAGCTAAGACCTTATGAAACACCAGTGGTGGATCTGAATACGATCCCTCTCCCTGGGCAGGTGTGTTAATAGGAGCACAGGGAATAGCGTGACAGAGACCTTCCCTGGAGACCCCCCCTGCCGAGACGCTCTCACAGGTAATTCTTTCACCTGTAGCATCCAGACAGGCCGCGGTGTAGTCGACTAATGAAGCACGCCATGGACAGCCTTTTCCAAAACAGAAAACGGCAAAGGTGGGGTTGCGGCAATGTTTTCCGCTCCTCTTGAGCTGTTTTCAATGATTAATAGGGTGAAATGCAAGGGTTGAAAACTACAATTAAAGGTATATAACGTAACAGACAGTCCCACTCTCAGTAGCCGGGTCCTGGGGGACCGTGCTCCACTCGAGAAGTCATTGCCTCTCCAACTTCTTTGCTCCATGGAATACATTATCTATACCGTCTCACTGTCAGAGCTTTTTGTAGGAATTGTTTTTAGTGTTTTTTTCCTCCTTCTTCTTCTTCTTCTTCTTCTTCTTCTTCTTCTTCTTCTTCTTCTTCTTCTTCTTCTTCTTCTTCTTCTTCCAAAGGTTTGCATGCAATTATAAGAATGGAAAGAACAATGTGCATCTAATAGTCCCCGGCCCCCATACAGAGATTGAATGCCAGCAGAAAACAAGCTCAGGTGGCCCCTGGGGCCCCCCCCTCCCAACCAGATAGCATGGAGCGGCTCCGATAGCCGCCGCCATCGTTACCGTTGCTTGTTCAAGACAAAAATACAGAAAAAAGGGGGGAAGACAAAAATACAGCGAATGCAAAGCCTCCATTTTCCCAAAGCAAATGGCTTTCCAAAAACAGCACGGATGGATTTCCAATATGCTAAAAGAAACTATCTACCTCTTGCAGGAAAACAAAGATATTTCCTTTCGACGGTGACAAACTGCCAGAATCCCTTTGACCTTGGCTACGGCCTCTATCAATTATTAGCATCTCTTTTAAACGACAGCGACATTACCCGCGGATGTGTATTAAGACAATGTGGTCCTGAATGGCTCAGCTGGTACAGCATGTAACGTTGCCAGGGTTAGGGGTTTGATTCCCCGATTGTAAGATGCTTTGGATAACAGTGTCCACCAAATGGCATGTATATATATATATATATATATATATATATATATATATATATATATACAGTATATATATATTAGCATGTTTAGCGGCTGCAGCTCACGTTGTCAAGCACCGTCAAACATGGGTTTGTATTACAGTACAAACTTGGTTCCTGTTCCTGTTCTCTGTGGATTACCCCAGCTGCCTAGTATAACCAGGGATCATTACACCCATAAATCCCTGTTTTGCATAATGTTATTGTGAGAATTTCCCTGGATTTAACTTGGAGCTACAATACAATTAATTCTATGGAGATGCTAAGCCCAGCCATTGTACTCCCCTATATCCACATGGGACACATGCGTGTCAGTAGTCTCACCTCTGAAAAGCAGGGGGAACGGGAGATCGGGTGGGGGAATCATCATAATTGGGGTATCATTATGGAGCCCATCTCCCCCCCACCCCCCCGACCTCATATGCAATACGATAACGAGCCCGAGAAAAAGTGACATTGTCGTACATTTGTTGCTTCGCTGCCTTTTTGCCGCCATTTGCAGCTGAAAAGCCATCGCTTGTCTTCTGCGATGGAAGATTGGAGGCAGAGCAAAGGATTCTCGATTCCTATGAGGTGCATTTAAACCACAGTCTTCATGCATCACCCACAATACTACATTCCCCCCCCCCCCCCCGAGAGAGAGAGAGAGAGAGAGAGAGAGAGAGAGAGAGAGAGCTGAGATAGCGTCCTTCAAGCCCCACTGGGTTTTCCGCCTTCGTGAAATGGGAGCAGAAGATTAGGGGGGGGGGGGGGGGGGGGGGGGGTGTGGAGGAGGGGAGAGGGGGGTAAACACCAAAATCGGGTCTAATCCCATCTCACACAGCTGAAGATACACACTCTTCGAGATGTTTCTGTTTCTGAGTCACTATAATAGAAATAGCAAAAGTGTGTGTGTGTGTGTGTGTGTGTGTGTTTACCACATTCACTGCAAAGTCAATAAATACAAGGTATTTTGGATGAATATTGATGCATGCTGTATTTAGCCCATCTATTTCAGTTGACTATTATAATCTGGAGCTGACAGAATCCCTCATGTTATGAGCAACCTAATAATGGATGTCCTATGTGTTGCAATTGAGTGATGTAACATATTGAAATGTTCATCTTTGAATTACTGTAGCACGAAGGGTTTGACTTTCTAATATCGTCACGTCATCGACTATTATGTAAGCCTTTTTAAACACTTCGGTCCATTTCCACTCAATTAAAAAATACATAGTTTGACTTCACATATATAGCGCTTAACATCTCTCAACATTAGTCGGTAATTAGTGCTAATATTACCTTGAGGGTGTCCACGTGTCAAACTGTATCTGCCCTTCCACTTACCTCTAATTAATCCTGGATTCAACATCTATGATAACTCACATTTAAATGTAAATTCCACTATGCCCTGAACTAATGCTTCACGTTGACTGGCAAAGCCAGGCGAACACGAATCTCCACGAATCGAGACGTAAGCCAAAAAGACGTGCGTTATGCAGACTGTGTGTTTGTGAAACCATGAGAGACTTGCGCGCCGCTTTCCAACCGCATCAGGGGGAAGACAAGGAAGCACTTTCATGTTACACCGGAGCCCTTCTCCCATCCAACACTCGCCACACTCACTCCTTATAGCGCGTCTTACATAACCGCACGCAAGTCAGCGCATGCTCCTCTGCCCCCCGCCCCCCCCCGCCCCATGCGATCTCTTCCTCCGACCCCCCCCCCCCCCACACACACACACATCTCCCTTTTCTCTCTCTATCTCCTCCTCCTCCACCCCCCCCCCCCCCCCCCCACCGCCCTCCCTTTTCTCTCTCTCTTTATCTCTTCCTCCACCCCCACCCACCCCTTCCTTTTCTCTCTCTCTATCTCTTCCTCTCCATCTCTAAAATTATATTCTCTTGTGCGCCTCTCTCCCTCATTCTCATGATACGGAAAATTTCACAAAGCGCCAACCCCCACCCTCCCCCCCCCCCCCCCCCCCCCCCCCCCCACTGCCCAGCATTATTTATTTGTGCGTTGATAAGTGAGAGGAAGCATTCAGAGGGGCCGCTGGAGCGAGAGGGCAGAGAGGAGCACCTCACAGCCCACTGCCCACCGCTCTAACAACATGCCTTATCAACATGCCCCCCGCCCCCCCCTAAGTGCTGGAGTCACTGCACACATGGCAGGAGGGCCATGCATCCTA
Source organism: Merluccius polli (assembly GCA_030340625.1). Lineage (NCBI taxonomy): Eukaryota > Metazoa > Chordata > Actinopteri > Gadiformes > Merlucciidae > Merluccius > Merluccius polli. Next base: position 11,914 of record JAOPHQ010002300.1, read on the forward strand.
CTTGTAAGGAGCCCTCCCTCGCAATCACACCAACACACACACACACACACACACACACACACATTCATCACATGCACACACATTGGGGCAGCAGGACCCTAAACATGGAGGCTGACACCTTAATGTGAACTGATGCTTTCCATAGCCATGGCCTGCCCTCCCTGGGGGGCCACTGCAGCAGGAGCAGAATACATGGGTCACATATGTTTCAAACGGCCTCACATCCACAACTCATTGTGCATGTAGGTGGCTCAGCAATATGCTGACCCGCCAGGTCACTAGGCCCTGGAGATGACAATGATAGGTCTAAATCTGAGGTCTGTGACATGCAGAATTGCATCGGATGAAAAAACGACACTTCATTATTTTCTTAGTTATTAAAGATGCATCTCCAGCACAGCATTATAAGTATGTTCTTAAAAGAAGCCACCACATTTCATATTAAGGAGAACCAAGAGCCTGTTTGTGCATTTGAATAAACCAACTGTGTGCACACAGAGCGATTGCTCTAAACCAGTCGAAGGTGGTATTGTAAATGGATACCTGAACGTTTTACGCCCATGACAACAATAACGGCTGCGGGTTTATCGTCGTCAATGTTCTTTGCACCACAACCGTTGCTTTACCAGAAACATTCAGGCCCAGCAGCAACATGCTCATTTGGGGTCGAGCTATAAAAGAAAGCTAATTTCTTGATTGCCCATATATGGTCCCCTGCGGCGTTCCCACACGCAACACAGAAACCTGCTTGGTGCTCCAGATGACAATGACGATGATGATGATGATGATGATGATGATGAGGATGATGATAAATAGTTCCCATAATAATCATGTTCATAATAATATAGGCAATTTTCCACAGATTGGCCTCAGTCCTTTATCCCTTTGATTTGGAGTGGTGAGTAATTATGGATCTCTAGTGCTGGTTAGGTGACTCACAGGCAGACTCCTCTGTGTGCTTTGGCTGGGTCCTGTTCCTGTCACGGCACACTTAACGTGTGGATTTGATGGACCAATCACAGACATTGTATGCCCGGTGATCCGAAAGCAAGTGTGTTATTACAGTGCCATCGGAAATATACACAAGCAGTTTGGTTACTGCCACGGCTGTGCTGATTATCGGTAAGGCAGAGTGAAAAAAAACGAGTACAACATGAAAAATGTATAAACTGCACAAATTGTACTGAAGGCACAAATTGTACCGACATGTATCAAATCAACACAAATGTTGCAACATGATTTATACACGCACCACGACAGGAAACAGAATTGTTTGCGCCGCTTACTTGAAACTTAATAAATAGTAAACCTTTCAAATATGCATAGCTTAAAGGTGCAATGTGTAAGATTTGGCTAACTGTCAAACTAGTTCTCCCCACTCCAAACAAACTGGGGGCAGCATATTACCAGGAGGTTGTGGTGTCCAGCCTGATTGTAAGAACAAGGAAATACACAAAGGTCTTTGGTCCCTCCTCCTCCCTTCTCCTACGTCTTTGACATGAAGTTGAAAGTGTTATTTCTTCACATTCTGTTATTTTTGAATGTTTTAAACTAATAATCTTACATGTTGCACCTTTAAATAAACTTCTCCACAGTTTGCATATTTGATTGCATTTTTAATGTTTCCCCATGCTAGGCATTCACTTGCTTTTTTTTAGAGGCATTATTGAGCAGTTTACCAGTGGTAACCACCTCCAGTGGTTCTACAACACACGCTGAAAGGATGCAACACACCTTTCCCCGTATGAACAATTATACACAGTATAATCATACATAGTATAATTGTAAATACTCATACAAACAAATGAATAAATACAGAATGTCAAATAGGGCTTGTACATCGTGACGTCACATCACGATGACCGCCTCCATTTTGGAAGCATAGGAGCACTATAATGTTAGTTATTGTGTTGGTAGTAATGGTTTGTTGGTCATTGTTTAGTGCTGCCACAGCGTTTCTCATGCGAGATGTGGCAAAACAACATTTTCTTTAGCCTAGATTACGGTATATTTATGTTGATTTAGGATTTTACAGTACTACGACTCTCTTGAGTCTTCCCTATATGGCGAGTGGGAGTATGGGAGTATCGCCAACAAAAAATCCCATGATGCATTCTGGTGTACAATAAAAAATCACCTTTTGATGAACACAGACATATTCAACCTCATCCATGAAAAAAATCATTTGACTTACGATTTGTAGCTTCAGGTAGTCTCCGAGACCAGCGGAGCTGTCCACCCTCACCAGCTCCGCGTCCTTCAGGTGCGTGCTGAAGCCCACCGCCAGCCGGTCCGCGCGCGTGCTCGGACGGTCGTTGGGAGGCCACGTGTACGTGATTAGTCCACCGTCACGCCCGAATATGTATGTTGTTCCCGCTAAGGAGAGAGAGAGAGAGAGAGAGAGAGAGAGAAACAGAGAGATAGAGAGACAGAGAGAGAGTGAAAAGTGGTGTTAGTGCTGCACACCACATTCAACATGATGACTTTCCTGTCATTATTTACTGTTTAGTCATTTAGCAGACACTTTCATCCAAAGCAACTTGCAGTTGAATTCAGATACAGTCATTAAGGGGAAGGTAGGGGGCTATATATCTTGCTCAAGGATGCCTACAGGTAGGCTGCAGACATTACCCTAACCACGTCTCTATCCGGCCCCTCTCTGTGCTGCTGTACCGCCATGGTAGTCCACACAAACAATCTCATTAGAAAAACATCGACATCCCTTCCCAACACAAACAACTTGCAACTCGTCGATTTTTAATTTTGAATCCATTTTTTCCCATCTGAAGTGCTCCGAAAAGAGAGGCACTGAAGACGTAATCCCTCTCGTTTCGAAACGGTGCTGTGCTTTCTTCCTGGCGAGTGTACCTCTTGAGTCCCGAGGAAAAAAAAGGGGGGTCTGACAGCTTGCGGTGAAGCACATCCTATTATGCTGCGCAATTACTCCTTCTCCAGCGTCCTCCGTCCTCCATCCCTCACTCCGGAGCGGCCGAGCCAGCGACTAAACATCAGCATCCGCTCCAGCTGTGTATCTGTCTGCCTGGAGCCCAGGTCTCCATAGCACCTGCCAAGGCCTTCTCGCACTTCGTTAAGCAGCCTCCAAAAGGCAAGACAAAAACCTGCCGTATTATTGGCCCGATTCGTGCAATTGCGCTGCCCGCGGCGACCCCCTTGCACCGGCCCGAACAACAAGAATATAAATCATTCTGACCGTGTGATTCCAATATGTTCTTGTAAACCAGCCCACACGCATACAAAACTATCCATACACTTCAGCTTTTATTTTTATGTTTCGGCTGTTTATGTTCCTGCCTAGCTGTGGTATCTGGTTTCCGCTCCAGCTGTGTATCTCACTGTGGAGAGGTCCACCCTGTGCTAAAGCTCATTATCGCAATTCATTCCTTCGTCTCAGTGTTGTGTGCACTGCCAAGATCAGCTAAGGGGAATGACGTCATTGATTAACATCAACATAATTAACAACTGATATTGTGACAACACTTCCACGGAGGGGTATTTAATCTCTTTTTTTCATGATGTATTGTTAAATTGAGCGAATCGGTGTTCCACATTATCACTCTCGTAAAAGACGGTGTGCTACGATGCCTGATGAGTCTAGAAAGTGGAAAACACACCGTGAGAGAGCGGCAAACACACCGGTTGTCAACGTTGTTTATTTTGTACTCAAAATCTCCAAAATGTCTGCCACCGGGGCTCCCACTGAAAACCCCCTCCCAGCTCCTACTAATAGCCCGACGGCTGCCTCGCCTTTACAGAGCGACCTCCCCAATGCTTGTCACTGGCCTTGGACCTTTGTGGGCTACATCCTCATTACGCCGCAGGCCGCACAACAACTCTCGCGCTCCGGCTTATTATAATTACGCGCATTTAAAGCGTGGCAGCGTTGGAATTCATGTGAGCCCCTTAAGCAAGTTTACCCCCTCTCCCCCCCTCCCCCCCACAACCCGCCTCTGTCTACTCATACCAGAGGACACTCACTTTATCAGGCGGACAGTTTGATCTCCTGTTGGTGACCATCACAACAACAGGGACTTCCATGGAGAGCACACCCATTTCCAGAGGGCTATCGTTGGGGATAAACAGATAAACAGCTGTAATGGAGGAACTCATTTCAGGGGGCCGGCTGAAAAGTCAACTGAACCAACTGCTCTCAGCAATGACTCAAATGTTAATAGAAAATATCAACAACACGTCAACGTTTTGTGGTGTTAATTCACTGCGTTGAGATAAGAACGGGAAAAGGCTGCGTGTGTGTGTGTGTGTCGTGGTGGCACTCCTAAAAATCCACATAAGCGAGTAGGAACACTCCCTTGAGGAACTGGAGGGGATTAAGACGGGCTACATGGATGAACATGAGCCTCGCCTGTACACACACACACACACACACACACACACAAACACACACACACACACACACACACACACACACACACACACACACACGTGCCTACAGTGGTGGGAGTAATTATCCACTGAATTCACATCCCACTTGTTTGTGTGCGTCTCCTGGGACATGGAGGGGGCCGGGTGTGTGTGTGTCTATGTGTGTGTGGGGGAGGCGGGGGTGGTCTCGATAAGGATCTATCTGTAGTCATTAGATACAGTCTCTGTTATCCTGGATACACTTGGTGTCTCTTCGTTTGAAAACAGTGTTACTGTTCCCAGTAAAAAATAGAGACGTCCTGTGTACGCATGTGACAGCAGAACTGCAGCGTTTGAGGTTGAGACATGTCGGTACACAGCAACGCCAGAGACCTCAGGAAGCCACATTGATATTAGGGATCTGTTACTGTGTGTAGGTACCTAAATAACATGTTTACATGCTACCGTCTGCATTCCCCTCAAGAGAGAGTGTGTGTGTGTGTGTGTGTGTGTGTGTGTGTTCCCTCAAGAGAGAAGAGATCCTGATAGACTCACTGAGAAATGTTTACATGAAACACATACACTGTGTCTTTGTATCCGGGTTTTAGAAACAGTGGAAATTATATTAGTTGTGCTTTCGTCCTTCACTGTCAGGTGTCTATTGTCTATGGTAAAATTGATCTTATTAATATTTAATAATATTTACTTGTAGTCATTCCGTTTACTGTATTATGTATGCACTCCTCTATATTCACATTTTTTTCTATTCGCAGTATAAATACAATTATTGAAAAATAAAATGATTCATGCTTAATGAGGTGTCCAATATTTAGACTTACAATGCAGTTTTAACATTTTCACTTTTGCGCAAAAATATTAAAGCGGTTGGGTTTAATAGAGAGGCCTAATTACCTAAGCTGGTTAGCAGAGCTAACTGAGAAACGGTAACACACACAAAAGACAGATTGATGTGACCAAGAGAGAAAATCTGCAATATGAACACCACAGACGACTACAATTAACTAATAGATGTCTCATATTTATCAACAGCAATTATTTAAAAATAAAATACAACATTGCTCTACCTTGGCCGACGTGCACATCGGAGAAACATTGGAAAGCAATACAATCGCCGGCCTATTCCCTGTTGAAGCCCATAAGGCATTATAACAGTCAATTCATACTGATTTGTTACACGGTTGAATGCATTAGCTCTTGGGCCAATACGTATGTGTGTGTGTGTTTGTGTGTGTGTGTGTGAGCGCATTTGTGTGCACGTGTGTGTGTGTGTGCAAACAGTGGTTCATAATACCCCACACTGTTGGGCTCACAAGGTCAGCCCCATGGACTGTCTTTCCTCTGACCTCCAGCGCCGGCCTCCTAATGAGCCTCACATTACCTCCGCTGCCGAGAAGCAGGGGGAAGGAATCCAATGGTAATCTCATAACAGCACTGCGCATTGTGAATGGGGGGCGATGGCGCATATGGATTTTGACGGCTCGCGCGTCTATAACCGCTCTGCTCGCGTCCGCGGGTTCTCGTAAGAGACGCCGAACGCTGCTGAGGTCCATTCTTAGCATTGCGGAGAGAATTCCCTTGATGGTGGTTGATGGTGGTGGGGGATCCTGAAACCACATCCCCCCCCCGAAGCCACTCAACCGTGTAGGTGCTGCAAATAGACACCTTCCCTGAGAAACCTCCAAGATGGGGGATCTTGGGGATTCTTAGGGAAGGGGACTCTCACTGTTAAACGTCCCCCCTGAGTCGGTGCGATGTTTTTGTCTGGCCTGCTCCAAAAAAAACTAGGCCTAGAAACAGCACAGGTCACTAGCGTTGAGGGAATTACACCTCTCTTGAGAAGCTCCCTGCCGTACCAGACAAATACCACTATTCACAAATACACAAAATGCATTCTTTTGGGGAAAATGTATCTAAATGTGTGTGTGGTATTTGATAAGGCAATCCACGAGACCGTCCTCAAAATAATAATTTGTGGATTAATATAAAAAGGATGCTAGATGGACCTAGGAAAGGACCTAGAAATAGTCACAACAAATCTTCAGGATTTTGTAACCTATCGAGCGCTAAAAGCGGAGACCTCATACCCTAGCTTCACAGCTCTGGGTCAACGGTGAAATGAATCAGTGAATAGAACCTGAACCTGAACCTAGATAGGTTTATCCATTAGAGAACACAGCTCTGGGATTCATCAGTGGGATCTACTGGTAATGTTGCCTTCATTGAATAGATGAATGCCTATGGCTATTAGCAGAATATTATTTGATTTTAATTTCAGGTTTCATTAAAGATTCTCATATATTTTCATTTAATTCATTATATCTGTCCATACAATTGCTGTCAAGGGGGATTTATTATCTGGTCACTCTGTGGTGAATATTCATGGGACCAGATTAGTAAGAGACTGATTGTTTCATTTACCGTAATCTATCACATTCTCCATTTCATGGAGCTCTGCCCTGGATCTATGATACAGGGCTGAATAAAGTGGTCCTTCTTGCTAAGCTACAACCACTACATCACGCATCTCACACACAACATGCAAGACAACACAGCATGTACGTTGATGTGATGGGTAATCACCATATCCTGCAAACTCAAACAATGCCCCGCATAGAGAGAACACACACCCATGCACCTTTGCATACACACACTGAAGGACATATACACACATTCCCTGACGGAAATACATACACATTCACAAACGTGTTAATACACACATGCACACACAGGCGCACACACGCACACACACACATTCATACACACACCCATTGAACACTCATTGAAATTAGCAAAAAACGCTTAAATAGATTAGATTATTTGGACATATTGTGTGCTTTCGTCACCCTCGGGAGGTGGCCAATTAAAACCAGGTTGATAATGTCTATTGAATTACCATTCCATTTCAGCTTCCACAGAAATCATTACAGGGATATATGAAGATACCATTATCAAACCCAATCCCGCTGGTATCTCGTGGAGGACGTCCATCTAGTAAATACCGCGCTACGCTCAGCAAGGAAGAAACAATGTCTGTACTTCCACATGCCTCGTTTCTGGCTTAGCCATTCAAGAGACTGGTGAGCTAATAGGCAGCATTGCTGCTTCCTGCCAAGAGGGTTGTCCCTTGGCAAAGTTACTCCGAAACCAAGCCAATTAATTATGTGTTCGGCTGCTTATTCGTAGCTGGAAACGATCATAAAGTGATCACACAGTGAGGGAGAGAGCGAAGTAGGGATGAAGAGAGAGAGAAAGACAGACATCCTCCAAGTGTAATTAAATGGTGCCACACACTGCATGATTCCAGATATCAAAAGATACATATCCATCTTGAATAATCCTTCTTGTGTACATAAGTAATCAGATATCAACCAAAGCTTTGGTGACCTGCCATGAACCAGCAGTAATCATTATCAAAGATGCATGCGTTTTGGCAATACACTGGTATTTTGATTTTTTGAATTTTCAATAATACAATGAAATGAAAGAACATCACTATGGGTGGACAATAGTGTGTGTATGCATGGAGGTGAAAGCCACACAACACTCCTGGACCAGAGAGCGGTGTCTGCAAGGTAGTAATGACACTTGAAATTGACCTTACTGTTGTTAGAACATCAAGTGCAACCCAGCCCCCCCCCCCCCCCCACACACACACACACACACACACACCTCATAACTACTCAAGCAAATACTGTGAATTGCTTTTCACATACGCCTTCATAGGGTCATGGTTTTTCCACTGAATTTTTGAAATATTTAAAATGAATGTGATAAAAACTGAAAACAATTTTTTTCAGCGTCTCAAACACCAAAACAAAATTGCAATAGTAAATGAGCGTTTCCCATCAAGCTAAGTGGACGTGCTTTCATTATTTTTAATCATGTGTTGGTAAAACAGCACCTGCACAATCGCCAGCTATGAATGGGAGTTACGGAGGTCATGGAAACATCCATAGTCTTCACAGCTCTTCTATTGCCGCTTCCTCCATCCAATCAGAACTTTCTTTATATCCCTCCATTGTTCCACTGTGGTATGGCAAGGGCTTTGCAACAATTTAGCCTTCACTCTGGAAGCTTTACTCCAGGAAAAAGACCATTCCCTGTCTTCGGTGGTGTGTGAGTAGTATAGCCCTTGAGATATGGACTGTTGACTTGTCCTAATCCTCTCTCGCCGCAAACCGCCGTCTCACTTCATAATTGAACTGGCAGCGGTGACCAAACCACCTGGCATGTGCAAAGGTCTGAGCCCCCCCACACACAATGTTAGCAATCTAGGGTATGACGGGAATTACGCACAAACAAACAACAAATCAGTATTTACTCAACTGGTGATTGACTGCAGTGGCCGCCATTTTATGCAGTCATCATCTTATCATCTTATCATCATCATCATCATCATCATCATCATCATCATCATCATCATCATCATCATCATCATCTTATCATCATCATCATCATCATCATCATCATCATCATCATCATCATCATCATCATCAACAGAATCAGCATCAGCATCATCAGCATCATCACCCCTACCATCCAACAAATCTTGTTAAGGAGAAACACACAGAGCAATCCAGCCAATGAACACAAAATGTGTCCTAAAATAAAACTAATTCTGCTAATATCTAGTATACACTCTGAACCGCTTCGTCTTTGTTGCCTCTGGAAAATCCAACTTTTAGATAATTGCCGAAGCTTTTCTCTGCTTGGTCTGCAGAGAGTACAGCCTGGACAGTAGGTGCTAAATCAAACCAGCTCTGAGTGGCTGTTCTACTGCTGCTTAATAAGCACATTCAATATACGTGTATATATATATATATATATATATATATATATATATATATATATATATATATATACACAGTTCACTGGCCAGACACTTCATCTCCACTGCAGGCGAGAATAGTTTACTATTCTATCCACTACAGGGGCTGTTGATGCACTGCACACCAAAGCACATTTGGTTTGGATGTATTTAGTGTTGAAAATAGCAGCGTAATGGACTAGTACAACGTTTGCTGATAGAGCAAACATGTCAGAATCTTGTCAGATCAGTGTCATCATTTCAATAATCATATTAACATATTAACCACCACCTATCTGTTAATTCATCCATCCTTCCTCCCATGTACAGAGGACTTGGTTTGAAGTTAAATATATTGAATAGCTTTCATATAATGCTGCTATAACGTTGCCATTATTGGCTCACAATTCATTTCCACTCGAAATAACAATAATTTCTACAACAATTGTAAATTTCCTTTTGATGATCGTATTGAGTGCGGTGCACACGACGGTGCCTTCACCTCGTCTGAGACGGTTAGAGTCAAAACACCTAAACGTACACCGCCATTCTGACAGCTATTGAGCCAAGCTGCTACTGCTGCCGCACGCCTTTACTCTATGCCTGCACCTCTCTAAAGAGATAAGCTCTCAGCTCATCATGACGGGGCCCAGGGCATTGTAACACCAACCACCCTGCGCTCTTCGTGGCGGGAGACCATCAATTCACGGCTGAGGTAAAGTCCTGCCTGCCGGGGCTGTGCCATTGTGGTGCGAATGCTCAGCCGACCAGTGTCACTCAGAGACACAGGGTTCACCCCAACCCTGCCCCTCACTCTCACCCTCACACTCTCTCTCTCTCTCTCTCTCTCTCTCTCCAATTCCTCTGCTACACTGACTCCACTAGGGCGTTGGAGCCATACACGAACCCATGCCCGCCGAGCAAAATGGCTCGGCCAGGCTGAGCTGACAGGACCCACTGTCTTAATTGACCGATACACCAAGCGGGGTCTTTGTCGGCCATCGCCAGCTGCATATCTGCTCTTCCCCCGGCCAAAGAAAGGCCTTGGCACCAATAGAGGTATCCCACAGTATCGACAGCTCCTAATTTACTCTCCCCATCATCGCTTGCTTGATTTGCTTCCCTGAGACACAACGCTTCCTTTCTCCACAGTTCACGGTCGGCCATTTTGTTGGCTGGAAATTGCAAGGCAAGATCTAACAGGGCTTCAATAGTGTTGAAATAAGCAAAAGGCAGGGTGTTTTTTTGTATCGACCTATCTAGGTATCTATCCATCTGTCAATATTGTTGAAACAACAACAACTCTGCTTATGTCGTTTGGCAGTGGCCCATATGGTTGATAAACATACATGTGTAGTGTAGGAGAAGAATACCACGGTAAACCTCTTAAAACTACTTAAATACACAATAAGCACTGGAAAAAGTGAAAAAAAATAATTTGGCCCACAGGCTACGACAAGTCACCTTTTATCCTGGTCACCGATTCAAATCCCACAGAGAGAGAAGAGAGGATTACACAGGCGGAAAAAAGTATGTAAAAAATAAAAACTGATTAAATGGCTGAACAGAAAATGAAACAGATGAAATCACCATCGGTCTGTTCTGTTAATAGCGCACATACGAGATCAAAGTCATAGCCAAACGGTTTTTGTATGATGTTTAATATGCAGGCCATTTGTACATGAAAGTGTTAGTCACATGGACTATTTTACTCCCCGCCCAGGGGACGAGGAATACGCCTCAGCCCTAATTGTGGGATTAAGCATCTGCTTTGCCTATTGCTCCGTCGCCTCACTTTGAAAGTAGGCCTCGCTAAATCATGTGATGCTATTTAATTAGCTGCATATCTTAAGAAAATGATACAATGCAATATCTATCTGAGGAAGATCAAGGGGGGGAACCATCAATGGTAATAAACATGCACTGATTGTTACACTGCCTGGTGCGCACATGTGTTGGGCATAATCGCGCGTGTGCGAGTGCATGCATGTGTATGTGGGTGTGTCTGTGTGTGTGTTTGTGTGTGTGTGTGTGTCTGTGCACTCCCTGCCTGTATCGTATCCACTCACAGTGCAGGAGCGACGTGATCAGGCTGCATTCTGCTCTTATCTAATGGTGATGTGCTGCATCGCCGATCAGAAACATGTGTGTGTGGGTTTACTTTTTGTATCTACAGTATGTTGGGAAAATATATGCTAATATTAGCTCATGCTGAAGCGCTTTTATATATATATATATATATATATATAGAGAATTTTTTTTTCTTCTTTTCTTTTTATCAGCTTGTGCCAGCAGGCCCAAGGCAGTTAGAGATAGAGGGAGCAACAGAGAAGGTGAAATCCTACAATCCTATTAGTGTGGATTAGGGCCAGCTTTTCTTTCTGTTGCCACTGTGCTGCAGGTAAGCAATTAGCTTAGTAAGGAATAGAATAGTTACAACACTGCGGCCTCTGATTGGGAGAATTGGCACGTCAAAAACCTATTCAAACTATTAAACATATAACTACCGGTGAAGCCGAATGGCGGATTAATCATGCCGCAATTTTCTATTCGGTACGTCTAGTTTTCTCATTTTCTAACTAATCTTTAATCGCTACTGCTCTTTAACCTGACGAATCGATGTATTAGCAAACCTAGAATGCACCCAGCCAGTGGACGTGGAACAGTCGAGGCACGGTACCGGTGTGTAACTCAGGACGAGGTCCTCCATTGATCTGCCTGATCAATGGCAATCATACATTTTAGTCTCAGCTGAGCGAGCGCCGCGGACAGCCGCTGTGTGTGGTCTACTGGTCTCCCCTGTGCTTGGAGGATATAGGGCTGCAAGACATTCTTCCTAATCTTCCTCCCCCCCCCCCCCCCCCCCCCCCACCACCACCTCGACCTTTTCCTTGAAACCAATTATTAGTCAGTCACTATGGGGCTCTGCTGAAATTATATCTGGGCAATGATATTTTACACCTTCATAAATGTATTCTTTTCCCTCTTATGGACCATTTTAGATTGCAGACCATTTCCATCCACGTTCTGATTTCCAATTTGCATGGATCGGAGACAATAGCAAAAATATAAATGAGAAACAGTTATTTATAGGGAAAATTATTAAGAGAAAGAGAGAGAGATGATGTTTGAGATGAAAACAAGCTGTGTGTGTGTGTGTGTGTGTGTACGTGCGTGTCATTGTACTGTATGAGTCAGTCTGTGTTTATGCATATATGGAAGATGTTTGCATGGGACAATGTCTGCATGCATGCCTCCATAAGGGGCCGAGGAACAATAACGTGACACACAGAGTGGTCTCTTGGCTGACTGAACTCAGGAGAACAAGGAAGCCCCCCCCCCCCCACCCCTTGCATCTTCTACCCCTCAATAAACAGAGAGGTCTTGCAGCTAACAAGACATTTGTGGTTTCCAATGATCAACTTTTAACATCCTGGCCACCATCACTCCTGTCTCCATCCAACCCTACTGTCTTCGCAAGAAACATTGTCAGCACAAAGCCAGTTCAAACTGCAACAGGTAGCTATTTCTGGATTTCTGGATTTGACACCCAATCTTGCAATTTTCACAGATTGAAATGACTACTAACTGACTGTGCTACACTACTATTTTCAGAGTGTACATGTCAATGGGGGTTCGCTTTCTTCACTATTTGAACTAATCCAATGTTATTCAGGTCAATACAGACAAGTCAATACAGGCAAGTTAGTGTTGAAAAGGCAGCCTTGGAACCGCCTGCTTGGAGGTAGAGTGAGATAAACGTCCAGAGTGAGTGCATAGAAGTGACAGAGGGAGATGAGGTGGAGATAATGACGACAGTGATGATTCATTGAGTATCTAGTGGAGGGAGGAGGGGAGAGGGGGGGGGGTACGGGGAGACGGGAGACTGTAAAGTCGTCCAGAAGCCCCACACGCACACACAGCCCTCTCGAGTCCGACCACGGGGTCTTGCTCTCTGTTTCTGCTGCACTCTTCCCTGCAACTCGAAGAAGAAAAAAAAAAGAACAGGGAGAATTGCTCATCTGCAAGCCCGCCCCCCCCGCCCGCCTTGTCTGCCCCGGCCGCACGCGTGGTCAACTCACATTTCCTGTCGTGCCAACCCACGGTCGGGTCAGCGGCAAGAGAGCCACACACGCACACGCATACACACAGAGCCGGCCAGTCGGTTTGTGGGACCCTAGGTGCCCCCCCCCCCCCCCCCCCTTACTGAAATAATTGCATTTAATCACTGCAGTGAAATCTGTCCTGATTCAGTCAATAATACTTAGAAACTGTAAACTATCACCAATAATCCAACACACACTCCCTCTCCCTGGTGCTGTAAATTGTGACTACAGTAGGGCTATTAGTACTTATATAATACTCATACCATCAATACCATTGGAGCTTGAAAAACAAGATTTTACCTCTGTAATGTTGCTAAAACTGTATTGTTATGTGTGTGAAAATAAATGAACTTCAGCTTGAATTGAAAACAAACAAAAAAACACATTTTTGCATGCATGACTTCTTCTTAGCAGTGAAATCATTGATGATCTCATTATATCTGAGATTCTCTCACATATTTTGTGACTCACGCTGAGAATGGTGGGGACTGTGGATCTCAAGTATGTTTTGATGAATTTCAGCTTTGAAAAGCTTTTCTCTGCAGTGGTTACCATAACTGTTAGGATCAACACAATAGGAAGACCTGTCGTATTGCGAGTAATATGATAAATATGATGCAAACGTCTATGTAGCCAACTCGAAAAAAATTGCGTTACTGGCTCTCGGTACAATTAAGCACTAATTTAATTAAATATATAAAATTGCATACAATTTTAATAATCAGCAATGGAAAGGGCATGCACACACACATACACACACACACACACACACACACACACTCACAGACCACCACTGCCGGCATACAGGGCTGCCCACGCGTGTCTGCTTGGATGGGCACTGTGGAGAGGCCAGGGAGAGATGACAGGATGGGAAACAGGTCGGGGGGGGAGTGGGTGGTGGGCTTAATAAAAAGCAATGGGAGTGAGAGAGAGAGAGAGAGAGACAGAGAGAGAGAGAGAGAGAGAGAGAGATGGATCTAGGGATGTCACACAGATAGGATAGTCAAGCAAAGAATTGAAGGATATGCATCGAGCTTCCAGAGGGGAAAACAACACAGGCAGAAAAACGGGAGGCATATATAGGTCTTTTTTCTGCAGAGGAAAAGGAGTGGGATTACACACACTGCGGTGCTCGCTTGTTCCTGGCTCAATAACCGCTGCGGCTCCCTCTGGAGTGGAGGGAACATGTACCCAGATCCTAATCAGGCCAGCTATCATCTCTGCCATCTCGTCGAGGCACAGACACTGTCTCCTGCCTCAGAGTGACATCAGCCCAGAGACATGCTAGTAATTATATTATACAAGCCCACAACACACCGGCAGCTAGACGACACCGGAGACCCATCCGCCCTCGCTCTCTCTCTCTCTCTCTCTCTCTCTCTCTCTCTCTCTCTCTCTCTCTCTATATATATATATATATATATATATATATATATATAATCAATTCAATATTATATATAATTTCTTGGTCTTCGTTTTGCACAACCTTGTGTCTTTTATATTATCTGCCTCTCTGAGATCAACTGCATCTCCTCGCAGTCTGCCATAGAGGCAGACATCTCTAATCCATCCCATAATTTGCTAAAAAGGTTGGAAGGTTGCTAACCCTGATCACTAATCAGTTAGATTGCTTTGCTTTGGCTGACTGATGAAAACAACCCAAAAAAACTTCCACACAAACAGACTTGAAATACAAAATGTGTTCAGGCAGCGAATACGAGAGAGCTCTTTTACTTGATATATATATATATATATATATATATATATATATATATATATATATATATATATATATATATATATTAAATGCATGACATCATGCCATGTCTATATGCTGTTTAACATTCCCATGCAGAAACACTCTTCTGAGATGCTGACACACACATGCACAAATAATTAAACCAGTGCAAGAAAGGGTTATCTATCCATCCCTCAGGCCAAATCATAGCAGCTCGCATTGTGATACATTTTAATTAGTGTTCTGTGGAATAAACAAGTCATTTTGTATCTGATTATTGTTTTGGCATCTAATTTGTATCTATTGCTCTCCTGCGTCGTCCTCTGTGTTGCTTCCAGTCGTGGTGGAGAGTTGGTAAAACATACATGATTGGGAGAAGAACGCCACCTCTTTCTGGCCGTCGCTTCAGACACTGACTGAGCATCATTACAGCCGGCGCTAAGTAAACAATGCATCCACACAGCCGAGTCAATTTCATACATCACAGCCGCGGTAATTTTGTTGTATTTTCCACATGAATCAATGGAGGAGATGGAAGTTCGGCACACAAAAGGAAGCCTCAAAACAGGGGGGAAAGTTTCCCCTCGATTGCTCTTCTGAAAGTAAGATCTATATGTGTGTGTAGTGTGACGCACCGGCCGCTTTCTGATGAAGGGACGACTATAGGAAAACATGTGATCAATGGAGCCGCTCCTTGCGAAATAGCTGAAAGCATTATTATGGTGATAGCGAAAGGCAGGTATGGTATATAAGCAATGCGTATAAAATCGAATTTCACATTGCAGCATCAACATGTGCACATCAAGATGTGCACCGTGACACTATGACTGCAGTTCAGTTCAGTTCAGGTGCCAGATACAGACCGACGCCATCACTTGCAGTCCCGCTATACAGGGCACACTATCTGGTCATCAACCATATCCCAACATGCACAAAAACAACGTCTTTTAGAACAAAGGCCCATGCATCCCCCATCTCTTTCACCTCACCCCGTGGTGAACGACACACCAAAGAATGAGCCAAACCTCGGTCATATTAAGTGGAGAGATTTGGCCTATTTTATGTGCCTGCCTCAGGGGCTGGCGGGAGAGCAGACAAAGGGGCTGAAGGCTGAAGTCTGAACGCAGGGTCTGCTCCAGACAGGCCCTGTCCTAATTGTCTTCACTGTTGTCTCAGCAGAGCCGGCCAACCTCCAATCATCATCATCATCATCATCATCATCATCATCATCATCATCATCATCGAGGACAGCGCAGAGTCCACAGTGATCCACAGAGCCCTGACTCGTTCAGGGGATCGCCTCCTCACCGTCCCGGCTTCTCTAGACCACATCCCCTAGGGCCCCCGCCACCCCCACCCCCTAGGGACCCCACCCCCTTTCACCAGTGCTGGGCTTTCTTTCTAAGCATTGACCCACTCACTCCTCACTTCTCCTGCACTCCTCTTTATCCCAGCCCACTTCGGTCATAAATTGACCGAAGAATGAATTAAAATACAATAAAATGGCATTCTAGAGTGGAGTAATCACACACAGTCATCTGTGTGTGAGCGAAATAAACACATTTACAATTACATAAATGCATACAATTCAATCCCATTCAGAATAGTGATGACTCCCTCTGAGTGGGAATCAATCTTACGCTCTTCTGTGTGGGAAAAAAAACAAAACGATCCAATAAAACACAAACCAGGGAGTAACAATGAAAACCAATCGCGCCTCATCATTACGTCAGTGTTTACAGCCATACAGCACTAGCACTGCTACCAAAACACCTGGCCCTGCATGGGTGATGACACAGGGAAAGAGATTTTGTTTACTCCAATTACACAGAATTCACACAGAAGTGAGTAAGGACACGGCCACGCAGTTTGAATAATAAGACTATGGGAACAGGGGATGCTAAACCTGCAGCACCTTACAAGCCACAATTAGTCGTACACTGCAGTATAAGTATAAGTACTTCCTCAGGAGGTATAACAATCCCATATTCCTATCTTTCTCTCTATCTTCTCTTCATATCTGTTTCTCTTGCGCTCTCGTCTCCCCTTGTCTCTTTCTTATCCTCCATCTGTCTTTCTCTCTCTCGTCTCTTTATCTCTCCTTTTCTATCTGTTTTGCTCTCTCGTCTTTTCTCTCTTATCTCTTGTTTGTCCATCTATGTATCTTTCTGTCTCATCTCCTTTATCTCTCTTCCTCCAATCTCTTTCTCTCTCTCTCTCTCTCTCTCTCTCAGACACAGACCTCACTGACACGCATCGTAAAGAGGCCCCAGGTCCCAGCCTTGGCAGGGTCCAGCAATGGATGTGTGTGTGTGCATGTGTGTGTGTGCGTGTGTGTGTGTGTGTGCAGGGCTGCAAACAACACCTCTTTGTCTCAGACCCCCCCCCCCCCCCCCCCCCCAGCCCCCCATGGGATGACATGGGGGGCTGAGCCACCTTCTAATCCTGTCTAATCTAGGCACAGCAGAGCATCTGGAGATAGGGATAGGGCTAATCTCAGAGCAGGGAGACTCAGGGCGCTGTGCTGCTGAGGCGCACACAAAAAGTGATGGAGCTGCACTTGACTTGTCGTGTGTGTATAAGAGCCTGGGCGATTAAAAGAGGAAATAATAATAGTAATAATAATGAAGGAAGGGAAAGGTAAATCTCAACACACAGGGTGATACTGTACTAAAGATCATACCCAGAGCACACACAGTATGTTTTACCTTTACTAGAGCAATGTCCTCATCAAGGTTATGAAACAAAATCTACAAAAAACCAGGAGAAAGATGAAGGGTTTACAGACAAAAGACCATCGGGTCCAGCATGGGGTTTCACTGTATAAAGCATTTGATGATCAGCGAGGATATCCTGCTATCGATGTAAAAACTAAATATTTTTTCTTCACAAAAATAAACTTACTGTGCCCTGCCCGTAGTGAGGCAGGTGTACTGTGGGCAGCAGCAATAGGCACATTGTGGGGACGTTTGTTTCCGTGGGAGAGATGGTTGTGGCGCGGGGCGTCCACGGCCCCCGACTCTGATCCGGCCACAAAGCACAGGGCCAGAGCCCCGATCCACAGGGCCTGTAGAGTGGCCAGAGACGGGTGGCTCCACTTTGGGAACTTGTACGGCTCCCCGGTGGGCCTCGAGGGAGCTACTTGTGTCCACCAGCATCCGAACATCTTCCCTAAGTGGCCAGATGAGGCTACCGATCAAGGTGGGTCTTCAGTGAGCCTCGCCGCCCATCTTCTGCGCGTGTGTGTCCGAGGTGCCCAAAATGTTAGCGCAGATCCACCAACAGAAGAGGAAGGGATGGGAGGGTGGTGGGGGGGAGGACCCACATAAAATATTGAATCGGAGGGAGAGGGGGGGGGGGTGGGGGGGGGGGGGGGGTAAGAAAAATAAAGGGACCTTCTCCTTCTTGATGGTCTTTTGCGTTGTCGTTGTGTTAGGAAATCCGTAAAGGCACCCAGGGACACAAAGTATGATCGCTCATCATACGATAAGTACCAAGAAACACATTTGCTCAAGAGAATCAGCAAACCTTCAAGAAAACCATCAATGGAGGAAGAAAAAAAAGAAATCCAAGCTTGCTTCAATTCTCCTCTCCCGCTTTCCTTTTCTCACAGCCTCTTATGTTGAGAGCTCTCCAAATCACACACGTCATCCCCCCCCGTGGCAAAATAACACCGCTTATTCCACAAAACCGATTGCGAGGAAAAGTAAAAAAACAAAACACAAAACAAAAGAGAGAGAGGCACGTTAAAAAAAAACAAAAAACAGTAGGATGTTCATCTGCCTGCGCATGAACGAGAAGACGTGGGCTGACTTTCCCTCCTTTCCCCCCCCCCCACCACCTGATCCTGTGCTCTCGGCTTTCTCCCCCAGATCCGATCGTAGTTGGATCCTGGAGTCACCAGAGGCACCGAGCGCGGTCTCCAGGCTGCAAGTTGTGCCAAGCGGTTCGCCCGTTCCCCTCATCCAGAGATCGCAACTCTCAGCGATTAGACCGAGCGGCAGGCAGGCAGTGCTGGGAGCAACCGGACGAGAGAGAAGCCCAGAGCGCAGGGACGCGCTCACACTGCTCACACACACACACACACACACACATACGCACACACGCATGCACCGACGCGCATAAACACACTCGGCGGCACGCAAGCAGCAACGGCAGCGCAGCTCCAGCTGAAGATGTGCGCAAGAGAAGGAAGAGTGGAAGGAGGAGAAGTAGAAGGAGGGAGGAGGAGGAGGAGGTGGAGGAGGAGGAGGAGGAGGAGGGGGGAGCCTCAACAGCCAGCCAGGGAGCGGGAGGGGAGAGGGGCTATGCAAATGGGCAGCATCCACATAGCGAATCAGTGGAGCCTCAGTGCATTGCAGAGGAAGAGCCTATAAGAGGCAGCAAAAGCAGGAATGGAGGCAACGTCCCCTTTTGCTCCCTTGCTCCCACTCCCTCCTCCACTTCTCCAAATCATTCCTCCCTCTTCATCCACTGCCCCACGAAGACATGAAGTCATCGAAAGGTGTGAAAGAGAGAAAAAAAACACACAGAAAAAAACAAACGCATCACAGAGATGAAGGAAGGCTGGGCTCCTCCTTCATTTCAACTTGTCTTTTTGTTCGGTTTCATACTTTCCATCACG
This sequence comes from Merluccius polli, assembly GCA_030340625.1. NCBI lineage: Eukaryota > Metazoa > Chordata > Actinopteri > Gadiformes > Merlucciidae > Merluccius > Merluccius polli. Next base: position 31,590 of record JAOPHQ010002300.1, read on the forward strand.
GTCAAAGCATTGTTTTGTCCATCTTCTTCTGTCAGTTTATACAAAACAAAAAGCGAGTCCGGGTCGAGTTGAAGCTGATCCCTCACGGTGTTCGACTCATTCTCTTCTCCTGTCTTCATTTCTGGAGGAAGTGTGTCTCCCATTGATACTTGTCAGGTTTCCAGACGCACCAGTGGAACGCAAAGCAAACAACACTACGACCCACTGCACATTAGAGAATGGCAACTACGACTATCCTCTCCTGTCTCCTTTAATAAAAACATCCACAAACACACACACACACACACACACACACACACACAAAAACACATCCAACAGACAAAACAAATATACGCTGACACGCCGAAACAACGACAACACACACTTCAGTTACTGAACTGGCAGTTGGGAACTGTCCACCGAGAGAGGCTTGCTGAATGACTGTGCAAGAAGAAGCCCAGTAATGAAAAGAGCATCTCCCACCAGCGAGGGGGGGGGGGGGGGGGTTAAGCGCTGATAACACAGCACACGCTAAGGGGGATGCTGGGGGAACATGTGGACATAAAAGCCATGCTGATAAAACACAATCCGGGCGAGTCCGGGGGAGAACTGCACTCAACGCTTTTGGCTTTCGCTTCTGGCTTGAGCGCAGGAGCTCAGCTGCGGTCCGCCTGCCCCCTGTTTGCACACTGGTCATTTAGCGTCGTTCCCCTTTTTTTTCCACACTGTGGTGCACTGGAGGACATGAAACGAAAAAGGGTTCGTTTTGCGGCCCAACTGGCGTTACGGTCCGTTAAGCGGAGAATAATGCGTTCTAATGAGAATGCTTGGGTGGATGAATTGTACGCAATTGTGTGGCGCATGCGGACAGATTTATGATGATGGTGCCCAAAGGTATGTAGCCCTCGATGTTTGGGTACGTTTTGATGTAATTGCTGTGATCAAATGTTGAAACCCATGGGGTTGGGGTTGGGGGGGGGGGGTCACTGTACTGATACAACTGGTGAGTTGAATAGCAAAAACCCAGGAGGCTTCAGCACACATGTGGTCGTCTTTCTCTTTTTTTCCCCCGTCCGCGGTCCTGCTCTGTCCGTGCAGAGCGGCTGTTCTTCAGACAACGGCATGCGCACCAGATGCTGCTTCACACATTACACGACTGTGTTGCAGCACCATCCTCACCGTTGGCTGTAGCCAGCTGCTGCTTCAGACTCAGCCGCACAGAACCACAGCTCTTGTTCTCGTGTGAAAAAACAAACAAACAAAAAAAGATAAGAAAATGTGTGTTTACACATAAATAATTATCAGTCAGCATCGCAATCTGCATAATTACAGCTAATAGAGAAATCATTTGGAGACGCCTGTCAAGTACATGTAGCGCTCTGATGGCATTCCCAGAAACCCGGATGGAGACTTGAATGTCATTCGGACACAAACATTGACGTCAAGGGGGGGGGGGCGGACATGCAGTGAATACCCATGGTCGAGTGTTGCTCAATTTGAATTGGGTATTCAGTTTACAAGGATGGAGAATGGCTGTGAGTGGGAGAAACAGAAAGAGAGAATCGTAGAGAGAGAGAGAGAGAGAGAGAGAGAGAGAGAGAGAGAGAGAGAGAGAGAGAGCAGTGAAACACTACCCGACACAACTTTGCCAACAGTTATTTGTTAATGGTTGCCCCCAAGTGGCAAAACGATGTACTGCACAAGAACCCCATTTGAACCTCTGTAAAAAAGTAGTGTTTTTCATAATCAAATCAAACATCATGACGATACAAACTACCAAGCTGACTTAACGAAGCATCGCTGCATGACATAATTTCAACAAGCGGCAACATAGTGAGCCATCATGTCAGCACTTGAGGGTCTTGTTATAAGAGTATTTACATTTTAACACGAGCCAAATCCTGCACCTCATCAATACTTTAACACCTCGCGCCCGACTCCAGGATTTTTAACAGAGCACAAAAAGCCAACAAAACCAAAACTAGATAATGATTATGGACAAGCTGTACCAACATGGGGTCCACTTTCTTTCTGGACGCAGCCGAGGATCCTGTATACACCAGATGCTACATCACTCACTAGCCAATGCACCAATGGCCTTCGGAGAGAAAGACCTCACCCAAGTGTTTAAAAAGCTTTCTGTTAAAAGATTCGGCCAGATGAGGTCCCTCCGCCAGAGGGCCAACAGGCGAACCACGGCAGCAGCCATTTTCTAACCAGCACTTTTATGACAACGGCAGTTGTTTATATCTAGTGTGATCAACTGATTGACTCTCTGTGAGAGCTGCGCTTGTACTGACTGGGAGATAAAAATAAGTCTTGCATTTTTTTTTTACTCTCCTCTATTTCACATGAGTACTTTTGGGTAGAAAATGACACAGGAAAAAAAACCAACAACAAGAAGGAAACAGAACTGGAGTGTGAATATGTGTATTTTGTCTTTCTTTGTTCAACCACGGTATCGGTAAGCGAGGGGCTTGTTCTTCTGTGAAATACCCTCTAAGAGAGAGCGGAGGAAACGCAAGGAGATCCATTTCACACCTCCAGGATGGCTGGCCACGATTTACTGAGCCCACCAGCTGACGCTGGAAAACCAGAGGAGTAGTGCAGCGGAGAGGGGAGCGCTAGAGGGAGGCTTGTGGAGAGGAGGGAGAGTAAAGAGAGGGCTACACTTATAACAACTAAACACTTTGGAGCATTTACAACGTATTAGTTAATAGTGAATTCATCATTAGTAAAACATGAACAATACATTATTAAATCATTACTAACCTACTAACTAACACTATGTTAAGCATTGATAAACACTGTTACAAATAATTTCTTATTGATTAGTAGGTTCATTTATAATAGTTAATTCATCATTAGTAAAACATAAATAATACATTATCAAATCATTACTAACCTACTAATAAACACTATGTTAAGCATTTATATATACTGTATATAAATTATTTATTTTGTATTAATAAGGCCATTTTTAAGGTGTTTGATAACTGCTTTGTCATACTTTATAGGCGACTTGTTTACCATACCTAAATTAAGTATCTTAGTAGTTACAAACCAGTGGTAAAGAAGCATTTAGAAAGCATTAGTACCATCTATGCAAGTGAGAACCATCTATGCCTTATTAAACATTTATAATGTATCCATAAAGGGTGAAGAAGCTACCATCCCAGAACCTCACATCCTCAAGAGGAAGCCAGCAGATATCCTGATCCTCCTCTTCTGTGCGTCGGTCATTACGGTCCGATTAGCAACTTGAGACGTGAGAATGGAGTTGGAGTTGAGAGACTAAGTTTCAGACCGGATTATTTCCAGACTTTCCTGTCTTTTGCTGTCTTGCGAAGGCATTGACGGCACACAGCATTTTCGTCTTGTCTTGTATTCTCGTGTCTCAAGTTGCTAATCGGACTGTAATGACCGACACAGGGAAGAGGAAGTCGTTATCCGGATATCTGCCGGCTACACCGTAACAGATAATAACATCGTTGTCAGACTGATAGCCGACGGGTTCAGAGATTAGTTACAAATATATTTAGCCCGAATCTGTTTGATGAAACTACCCAGTAATGGCTGCTTTTTGTGCCTGTTCAATAAACATTGTATTTTCTGTACCACCTTGTGTTGTGTCCATTTCCTCTTGAGGATGTGAGGTTCTGGGATGGTAGCTTCTTCACCCTTTATGGATAACTTATAAATGTTTAATAAGGCATAGATGGTTCTCACTTTACATTAGGTCACGCAAAAGTAACGATTAGTAAATGCTTTACAACTAGCTTTAGTAAGCATTGCATCATTAGTAAGTGTTTACAAGTGGTCTATAAAGTATGACAATGCAGTTATCAAACACCTTAAAACACCTTGTATATAAATGCTTAACATAGTGTTTATTAGTAGGATTTTAATTAATGGTTTAATAATGTATTATTTGTGTTTCGCTAATGATGAATTAACTATTATAAATTAACCTACTAACCAGAAACAAATCAATTGTAACAGTGTTTATGCTCCAAAGTGTTTAATTATTATAAAGTGTTACGGAGAGGGGGAGAAAGAGAAAGAGAGAAAGGGAGTGGGTGGTCCGAGAGACGTCAGGAACCTTTGAATTGATGAAAAGCAACCTGCAGGCCGGACCTCATCACTCCGAGAGAGAGAGAGAGAGAGAGAGAGAGAGAGAGAGAGAGCGCGAAAGAGCGAGAGAGACCCCGGCTCTGACTCATTATATACGCCCAGCAAGACGACGGTTGAATCCCTCCAGTCAAACATTAATCTTCCCCTACTAACTTTGCCTTTTGTTTAGACTTCAGCTTAAACTTTTCTTTATTTTCCAATTGTGTTTAACAATGTGTCCTATAAAACCCAAAGAACATGCAGTAACAGCCATTGTGTGCTGCTGCTGAAACCTGTCATGGTGATAGCCGTACAGCTGTCTGGTGCGTGTATATATATATATATATATATATATATATATATATATATAGAGAGAGAGAGAGAGAGAGAGAGATAGATAGATAGATAGATATACCCCCATATAATATATATATATATATATATATATATATATATATATATATATATATATATATATATATATATATATATACTGGTACTAACCGAATGACAACCAGCAGCTGTTGACTGGGAGCCATGCAGATGGAGCGTGCAAGGGGCCCAGTCATGCATTATACAGGTAAACCTGAACTGCACCGCAGTGACACATACACATCGGGAGCATCACCACATGCGGGCTTGTACACAGTGTGAGGCCCCAGGGGGACAACCCATCTCTGGGGCCTCACATACACACACACACACACACACACACACGGGTACACACGCACACACACCAGTATTCACGCACACAAACACACACACATACCCGTATGCACACACACACACACACACACACACACACACACACACACACACACACACACACACACACACATACATCCGTATACACACACACACACACACACACACACACACACCTGTATGCACTCACACACCCGTACACACACACACACACACACACAGTATATATGAGCTGAGATGAGCACCACTGCGCCTGGTGAGTCGTAAAGAAACAACTGCCGTTATTTCTTTTTTCATTTTCGTAATAAATTATGTCTATTTTTTTAGGTGGATAATTGTGCTGCTATAAATGAACAAACTACGTATTGGCACATAAAAAAGTGTTTCGAAAATTGATTAGACACCAAAAAGAAAGAACTAGAAAAAAAAACTAGCTCGGACTTCACGTCATTATAATGCACTGTGCACCCTCCATCTCGCCCTGTATCGCATTGTGATTCAGCAACCTAAAGGTCTAACAATTCAAAACTACACCAGGAAAAACTTACAAAGGCTTAATTGCGACATGAAAAATGTACCCACACACGTTTTTTTGCACACTGTGACATGACACAGCACACACAATTATAACGGCATATTTTGACGTGCAGCATTTCGGCGAGGCGAGCTGAGCTCATCCCACTGCAGAGGATATTGCAACAGTCGCGCTCATCCAAGCATGCTCTGCAAACACTACAAGAGAGGAGGAGGAGGGAGGGAGGGAGGGAGGAAGAGGTGGAGGGGAGTCGGGGGGTGGGGGTTGTAGGGAGAGCACAATATGCTGATGCTAATGCGAGCAAGTGTACACAGATAGAGGTGGGAACGCTACCCAAGTCACTGCTCGATGTGACATGATAGGAGAGGGCAGATACAGGGGGAGTAGACATGAGTACAAACACACAAAAGCTCCCTCCGCCGCACATACAAAAGGGGGAGGGAGGGAGAGAGGGTGGGGGGGGGGGGGGCGTATCCGCCGTGTTTGCATTGTTAGGAGCAGCCGTGGCAGTGTGTTCATCTGTCAGATAGAAGAGTCCTTTGAGGCCGGGGGGGGGGGGGGGGTGGGGGGGCCGGGGGGGGGTTGGGATGCAAGTCTGACCTCCGCAGGATAAAAATACGCCTCGACTCTGCTGCGGCTGCTTCTACCGTTTAGCTGATATGAAGCTCCGGCTCGCCCTGGTTAAGAGACGCCACCGCCGCAAAAAAAAATTACTCTCTCCGTCTCTCTCATTCCCTCTCTTCGCCGCTCTCTCGCTCATTCATCCCATTCATCCACTTTCCCGCATTCTCTCACTCTCTTTCTCTTACTCTCGTTCTCCCTCTGTTTCTCCCTCTCGTTCTCCCTCTACCCCTTTATTCCCTCACGCTTACTCTCTCCATTACTTTATTCGTACTCCCTTACACCCTCTCTTTTGGTGTCTATGATTGAGCTTGTTCAAAGCACTTTAAATTGTAAATTTTAACTGCACTATGTCCTTTTAAATTATGATTTTATGCTGCTCTTATAGTATTGTATGTCTTTCTATTCTTCTGTAGTTGTTTTTATTTATTATTTTATTTTATTTTTTTAAAATTTTTATTTAAATTCTTATTGTTTTATGTAAAGCGCATTGAGTTGCCATTGTGTATGAAATGCGCTATATAAATAAAGCTGCCTTGCCTTGCCTTGCCTACAAAGGGAGAAAAAATCAGTGGATGTTCAAACACGCGACGCTCCAGTCGATATGGAAACACAGCGACCTTTCGCCCTCTGAGACGTGATCTCTACTGTGTTAAGTGAGGCGTGATGCACACAACGCAGTTCCAAGAATTGGTACGGCTGCTAATTAATGACAATATCACTGCTTGTGCTTTTTTCAATTTCGTGGAACATACATACAACATGTCGAACACACACACACACACACACACACACACAGATACTGTAGCTGAAGTGACAATTGCACTCATGAGCATAGCTTTTATCTATAAATGCATTGTGAATTCTGTGGGTGTTAAATTTGTTCAAACAGCCATTGTGAAACTGGCAGTGAGCAGGAACAGTTTCAGGGTCATTTACATAAATAAGTGTTTCTTCTCTGCCTATCTCTCTTAACACTAAAACCTAAATGAGATAGGCAAGATAGGCACACACAAGCACGCACCCCCCCCCCCCCCCCCCCCCCCCCCCCCCCCCCCCCCCCCAGCAGACGGAAAATTACAATTTTTAGAAAAAATGCAACAAAGGAATGAGGAAATGTTCTCTACCAGAATGTAAAACGGTGCACGTTCACACAACTCCCTGGCAGATAAACAGCATATTCAGAGGACAGACTGTTTACTCTCTGACACCGCTGCTTCTAAGTGGTTAATGGGAAAACGGAGGCCATAACACTAGGAATTTACATAAATCTATTTAAATACACATTACTGAATGAAATGCTGATGGAATAACATTGGTTGCTTTTCTCAGTGTGTGTGCGTGACATGTCTGTAAATGTGGGCTTTTGTGTGTTTGTGTGTGCCAGGGTCAGGAGGGCGGGGGCTCGGGGCATTTAGCCCCTACAGAATAAATGCCTCTGTAAAATACAGAGTTAACTTCTGTATTTACTCTGTATTTGCAAATGGGACCAGATTTGTTTTTTTTCATTGGAGTCATTGAATATTGGTCTGGAAAGGGTCCAAAATGGCACCGAAACGTATTAGGGGGCTCTATTTTGGAGTGCGTGTGTGTGTGTGTGTGAGTGTGTGTGTGTGTGTGTGTTCACATGAACGCATCCCTGTATTTGTGTTTGTGGGGTGCATGTGTTTACACAAACGCATCCACTTGTGTTTGCGAGGTGCACACTTGTACGCCAGAGTAGCGTTGATTAGGATGTGGCTGTGGATGCATAAAGCAAAACCGTCTGTCACTGACACAGCAAGCAGTCAAAGATTATCCTTTTTTCCCCCACACACAGGCCCTCACGATCCATCTCCCCTGACGGCTCCCAACACAGGGGGGGGGGGGAGGCTTCCTGTCTGTACGTCCATCAGTCTATCTGTCTTGTCTACGTGTGCTGGAGTGTGTACCGTGTAGTGCTTTCCTCTGCACCCTAAACGGGTCAAGGACGAACCCCACCCGCCCGCCGCCGCCTCACTTCACCAGTTCCCCGTTCCTTGGTTAGGAGAGGAGCCCGTACTACACCGCCCTCCAACTAACTGGGACAACAAAGGTAAAATACTCAGTAGAGTATTTATAGAGGAAACCGTCTCCGTTTCCCCTCCAAAGCTGCTCTTCTGCTGACCTCCTTTGTCAAAATGTAAATGCATGCGGGAAAATCAAGTGGAGGGAAAAAAAATAATAATTTTGAGATAATTGAAGTGCCTAAGAAGGAGCTGCTTCACACCGAGTATTAAGTATGCTAAAAGTTATTTTGAGATGTTATTTTTTTTCCAAGGTATTTTTCGAGGTTGTCCTATTCGTTGACATCGTCTAAACACACACAGTTAGCAAAAGTTACAGCCATATAATGGTCCGTCCCTCGACAGCCTGAACCCAAACCGGCGCTTCTCAGTCTGTTTGTGTTTTTTCACAGCGAAGATAAGGTGCTGGAATACCGCCAGCCCTCGTGAGATCTTCAATGTGATTATAAACAGCATGAGAGATCCTCTCTCCCGTTCCTATAATTGGCCCATCCAGATACATCTCCAAGTAGGTTGGCAAACTTTCTGCTCTATGTGAGGTCTCACTTAAATGAACCAACTGAAGAAAAAAGAAAACTGAAAAACTCAAATTCATATCCTGACTAATCAGATTTTTAAGACCTAGCAATACTCCTGATGGATACAATATAGTTATTTTTATTTTTATTAACAAATAATTCAATATCATAATCATATAAACTATGTATTAGCATTCTAAATATCCCTCTTTTTTTCATTTTGTTTCTATTAAAATGGTAGCAAATCCCAACAAGACAGGCATAAAAGACCTGAAGCAATGCAATAATATCAATAATGCATAACCTCTAGTATTACTTTCATTGTCGCAGAACACAGATGTGAAAAGAAATCGTCATGATCCACATGATCAACATGATCAACATTTAGCTAGACATTGTAACCTGTGGTGTGCGACATACAAATGCATTCACTTTGGCTCTAATTACATCCTCTCTGAACAAGAAACAGCAGTCTTCCCTGGCTTCTCCGCAGACAACGGGAGCACAGGAGCTGTTTGAGATTCCTGCCTTGCTCTCTCCCAGGTCCTCCCAGGTGTCATGTTCAATCCCCTTTATTTACGACACAGTCGAGATGTATTCATTGCGGCTGGTGTTTTGCAGCCCAGCAGGGCAGTTTCATAAGACACTCTGTCTTCAAGTCAACGCTTTAATTAGTATTGTGTTTTGGAACAACAACAGCTTCTCCTCATTTCCCCTTCAACAAGCCCCCTCTGGGCCACCAATTACAGCCTCCTCACAAGTTGAGGCTCGCGTCACATTCGCTGCAAGAAAGCTGTGTCGATGTGAGGGGCTGACGCGAATGCCAAGCGAGCCGAGGAGGTTAAGGAAGATGTGCCTACAAACAGATACTGTCGTCATGCATATGTCATATTTATATGTTTTTTTTAAAAAAGAGACAGGTCAGCTCGTTTTGAGCAGGTAAGGGTTTGGGATCTTGCTCAAGGATACCGACAGGTTAGGCTGTGGATAGTTAGTTAGTTAGACTTTTTTTATTGGCCCTGGGGGGGGGGAAACACTTCTATCACAAGGAGAAACAACAACACACCTTACACACATCATCACACAACAATACCTGACAGCAACGATACATGAAGTATAACACAGCAGCACACAATAGTGACAGGCAAAAACAACATAAGAACGAGACTCATAGTCCCCTCAGCGAGTCACCCTGTTGAGGGCTGCTATGGCAGCGGGTATCAGACTTTTGCCAAAGCGAGCCTTTCTGCACCCCAGGGTCCTGTACCTGAGGGCAGTACGGCGAAGTGACGGTTGAGTGGGTGCGTGATGTCCTGTGCTGTTGTATTTGCAATGCGTGTGATGGCCTGACAGTGGGGAGATCTATTATCTTGGCAGCAGGGTTGGTTATGCGTGTAAGTAGATACTGGGGATCGAACCCAGTACCTTTCGGTTGGGACTCGAAAATCCTAAGCACTACACTATCCTGTCATGCGTGGATGCGTAATTAGTGAATAACCACAAGCGATTGGTTTTACTGCAAAGTGTATATATTATATTTATGTATGTGATGTACTTGTGTTTTACGACAATGTACATTGTCTAAGTTCATTTTTTGTTCTTATACTATACTTGAATGAATATATTGATTAATTTCACCACTTCTCCTGTAAATAAGTTACCCATCTCTTAATTAGTGGGAGATTCTGGACAAACCGAGTTGCTGTCCTTGGATATACAGTGTAGTGGTAACACAAATACATCGTGTTGTTGTGTAGCTTTTGACAAACCCAACTGTAGCTATGATGCAATCCTGGATGCTTGCACATCATTGCATTTTTAAACCGCAGAGCACAATGTCTCTCTCTAAAGGAAACAGGGTAATATTGATTGTTCTTGGATGTAATGGACGCTCCACTTTCCTTCATACAAACATACTGTGTTTTCTTACATAATGTTTAATAACCCGCCAACATTGTTTGGCATCTTCCAATAAATACGCAATCTTTAGGATCATGTGCGTATTGAATAAAGTGTTTGCCAGGAATAGTGGGTCCCACCATGATCCAATATCAACAAGCATATAAATACATAACACATCGAACTGCTATGGATTACAGAAGCCGAGAACGGCCGTAGTTGCTCCTAATTTCTTAGGCCCGTTATCTCGAGATCACAACTTAATTATCTCGTTATCTCGACATAACGAACATCGTTTTCTCGTGATAATGACTTACTTATCTCGTGGTCATGATGTAACAAAAGTTGTTTTCTCGAGATAATGACTTAATTATCTCGTTATCTCGAGATAACGCACGAACATCGTTTTCTCGTGATAACGACTTCGTTATTCTCTAGTAACACCAACCCGGCAGCTCCACACCTCTCCAACATCACGGTACCCATGAAGCCAGGGCCTCGGATCTGGTTCGCAATGAAGCGGACAACAGCATCAGGCTCACTTAAGCAAACTCGCCTATAAAGTTGGAGTCTGGCTAGTCTTCTTCTTAACTGACGAAGATTTATATGAATGTTGTCTATAATAGAAAGACACAACGCCATTTCGGCTTGTATCAGTCTTTTAAAGTAAAATCTGATCTGTTGATCATCATTGTCTCTCCTTCTGACATTGTCAATTCTTACTGTAAGAACATCAATGGGGAAGTCAAGTTGCGATCTCAAAACCATGAATTTGTTATCTCGAGATAATTAAGTCGTTATCACGAGAAAATGGGCCGAAAAAATGATGAGCAACCACGGCCGTTCGCGGCTTCCGTAATGGATATCAAAATGTCAACAGGTAAAAGTATCAAATAGGATATGTTATAAAAACAAAACAAATCTATATTACATGCAGAATGACCAACATTGTTACCAACATGTTTTGCCAAATCTCAATTGAATGTGAACTGAACTAAACTACTGTTATAACTATTTGTTGCAACTATTTTGTTACCATAATGCTCACTAATGAATTGAATGACGTCCTGTTTTATACAAGCTAATAATGCTAGCTTTAACTTTCAACTTTAAACACTGACTTTGATCTATTTGTGTAAAATGAAAAAAAAATAATCACACTTAGCTGGCTGTTGCCTTGCATGGTTGACACACCGCTGTCCGTGTTTCATACACGGACAGCGGTGTGTGTGAATAGGTGAATGTGAGGCAATAATTGTAAAGCCTGTTGAGTGGTCACAGGTCTGAACAGCGCTATATAAATGCAGTCCATTTATCATTTACCATATTAATAGTAACAAACACATTCTGATCTTTATATTATATATTATAACTTTGTATTTCCAGAACTAACCTCAAGCGCTGTGAGAGTTTCAGTCTGATTGCTGTGAGAGTTTCAGTATGATTTTTTTTCCAGCAGCGGTGCTGAGGTGCGTGTGAGGTCTACTATGTTGATGTGCGCGTGCGCGGTGCTGATGTGCGCGGGGCGCAGAGAGGTTTTAGTGTGACCACCGATTCCAGTAGGACTCTGGTGCATTTCAACAGAAATGGTCCCATAATACAACAATATACTGTATAACAATACAACAAAACAAGAAATAGCATGCGAGTGCACATTGTGTGCGAGACACATTTTTTCAATTTGGCTCCCACTCAAGTCTGCAATTTGTAGCCATCCCATCGTCTGGGTTTCATAATATTGTTGGTTCTGTTCTACACAATCAAATATGAAGGCTTTATATTATTACGTCACTTGTGTTACTTTTTCTCTTTATGCTTCTACATCTAGTCTAAAGCCATTCATGAGCTAATGCCACCCACAATATCATGCATGTTTTACTCTTCTATAGCAGAATACTATTTTGCTGGCAGTATTTTCCACAATATTTCTCCAATGACAATAATGAAAATGTAACAATTGAGAGGGAGGCAGTAGGGGGCACCTATGATTTATTTGTTTTTAAATAAAACAAATAGCATTTAGGGCGCCCAATATCATTTCTAATTCTAAAAAAACCAGCGCTGCGCCACTGTTGGATGCATGAAGGGGAAACACTGCACTTAGGCCCATTACTTCAAATGACAGGAAGAAATCATTGGAAATGATTTGGCCACAAGGTGCACTTATAACCCCTTTCCCGACCGTGTAAAATAGATAGGAGGGAAGAAAGAGGAAGGAAGGGGGTATACAAATATGTTCCGAAAAGAACACAAAGAAACTGCTTCTGCGTGTTCTCACGTCGTTGAAAACATGTCAACACATGAACACCATTCAGCATATAATCAGACGTAATGTCTATCAGAATCGCTCCCTTCCTCTACCAGCGCAGCCCCACAGAGGGAACACAACCAGAGGCTTGTAAAATGGTATCAGGCTGCCTTAAAATCAAATTACACTATGAAATACTGTAGTAATGGTCATTTGTATTGGATTCAATGGCTAGTCAAAAAAATCCCTTTGCAGGTGACCACAGCTACTGCTACCATGAACTGATTCATATTTGACATATATTATTTAATAATACATTTACCTTTCAATGATTGTGTTATCTCTGAGCCCCCGGTACAGTATGTTAATGTATGTTACTGTTTAAATGCAGACAAACCAAACAAGTGTATTCATCAGTGTGTCGTGCCGTAACAATGGTACAATGTGAATTACTGTGTCCCATGGCTGTTCAGCAGGATTACACTTCAGTCAGGACCAAACCATGCATCTATTGTGCATTCAATGTATTTCCATCCAGACATGCTAAAGTGGATATGTGAGCTCTCTCAAAAAGGCTCATCTCCATCCCCTTCCCTCCCTCCCTCCGCCCCCCCTCTCTACCCTCCCTCTCTCTACCCTCCCTCTCTCTCTCCTATCTTGGGGGCACGACAGGCCACTCGAAGCTAGGCCAAGCGTTCAGTACACGCAGAGGCCCAAATATTTTCAGAGCCTAGATTTGTTTCACTGAGTTGCATGAAAAGAGGAAGAGGGCCACATTAAGGTCAGACGGCGCATTACTTCCACGCGACGAAGGGTTGTTTACCCCGGTGCCTCGCAGCCCCCCCTTGGCCCTAATGCTGGACTAGGTGTCCTATGGTATGGATTGAAGGCAAACTAAGTGGTCTAATCTTCGCATGCCAGCCTAGAGGGGAATGGGACGAGCTTGCCCCATCGCCTGTCTGCCTGCCCTGTTGGTGTGTGTGTGTGTGTGTGTGTGTGTGTGTGTGTGTGTGTGTGTCACAGATGTGTGTGTGTGTGTGTGTGTGTGTGTGTGTGTGTGTGTGGGTGTATACATGTGTGTGTGTGTGTGTGTGTGTGTTTGTGAGAAATCGTGAAAGGGGAGAATGACATGGGTAAAAGGAGAGGAACAAAACTAAAGTAACTCACTTTGAAAGACAAAACTGTCAACTTGTGCTGATGCCATTATGTTGATGAAGAAGTGTTCACCTCATCACTATCAACACAATTATTTCTGCAACAACTCTGAATGTGCTAAAATGTCAAACCAATAAATGGAATGACAAAAAATTAACATAATAATAATGCAAACCATTCTGAAGTGGCCCTCAAGAAGCAGCTCCGCTTCATTGAGTGGACTAACCTTAACAACATATTTTAAGAACTGTATAATTGTAAAGACATACATATTATTTATGACATATTACTAGCTTCATGGGTCGGGTGCTGCATATGTTACATATATACATATACATATACATTTGTACATAGATTATATCTTCTGTTTTTGTCCTTTACAGTTGTGTTATGGTTATTATTTGTATGTGCTGTATTTGGTCTTGTTGGGACTAATTTACATCACAGTAAACATGCACACACATAAAACTGATACTCAATCTGTACTGTTGGATCAACACAAAGTATTATCCACAATATGTGCATAATGTATAAAGTTGTATCGTATAATTTTGGGGAAAATACCCAATAAAATATGATTTCAAAAAAATATATAAAATATATTTTGGGGCTACTCTGTTCTATTGTCATTTGTGAAATTAAAATGAAAAATGTGTTATATCTTGGACTTTTATTCGACAAATTAAATAAGTTGTAACATCATGGACTTTTTTTTGCCTAGAAATATAGATTGATGTATGTGCAGTAGACACTAAATCACATTCCCTTTGCATATCTGTAGATGATTGAGACATTTAGTGAAAACTCAACTCCTACTGAGAAGGTTTCACTTAACTTAGGTCGTCCAAATTGTTGATATGCAGCTGACAGATTGTAGACATGGCCTGTCAACATGCCCTCCGATTATCTGTAGATGATTAATACACATTTAGTGAACACTCCTCTACTGAGAAGGTTTCACATTACTTGGATAGTCCAAATTACATTGTTTATTATTGTTATTATTGTGTTAATTATTGTTTGTTGATATGCAACTGACAGATTATAGACAGGTTACCTGTCATATGACATGCTGTTGAGTGTCTGGTTTTATGTTGGTGATAATCATGTGATAATCATGTGATATTTATTCAAAATTCCTTTGAAATATTATGGATATTATATTGATATGCAAGTCAAAGTCAGGTGAAACTACTGAAAATATGTAGAAATAGTTTATAGCACTTAACAAATCTCACCAGACACAAAGTTGTAACATGAAATTCAACTGAAACATATCTGAAGATAGTTGCTATTTACTTGGCATGTGTTGATTATATAATGAAATCCAGTTAATATCCAGATAACACTTGTTGATAATAACACCTATGCATAATACATCAGAGATGCTATAGCAAATTGGGCTCCAAAGTATTCTTTTTCACATTATCTTCCATTAAGAAGGTACTTCTTAATGGAACGGCGACAAGATACTCAAAACAATGTACATTCCCTGTTGGAGAGTAGGGTGTACAACAAACTAATGCTTAAAGACACCAATATAAAAGGTTCGTTTCAGCTAAGGTTGGCTTTCAAGAATGTCTTGGTTGTTTGGCCCTATAGGGCCCTATGGTCCTGTTGTTCCCTACACTTTGTCTTTTATCTATTTCTGTTTTCACTTATTAAACTGTCTCCACAGCGGTACATATCTCGCGGCTGTGACCAACAATTGCAAGGGTACAAAGACTGTGTAGGATGTGTGTTGCTGCCTCTGCGACGTGAGAAATAAAGTGGAATAAGGGATCTTGCTCTTTGGCCCCTGTGGGCAGAGACAACAGAGAGCAGAGCCAGACACAATATTCACTGTTGATACAATATTGACATGGCTCTAATAGGACCTGGCTCCCAGACAGAACGAAGGGGCAACGAGGCGATGTTGAGATCGCGTGGAGCGCCGGCCCGGACCCGGGCCACTGCGGGACCCTCCTCCACGACCCACTTTGGCACAACAGTGAGCACCATCCTGTTTGTCTGTGAGCATTACCCTTTAGATACTCTGCCAGCCCAGCCAGCCTAGTGCTCCCCCAGGACAACTAAAACCGGAGCCTGGATCTGATGAATGGGCGGACGGAGACACGTGCACACTCGTCGTGCACTACTCTACGCGGCCCAGTCTGCGGTAGTGGAGTGCATAGAATGGTGTGCTTGTTATTTTGATATTTGTCGATACTGCAAAGAGGACGGATAGTGCAGTAGAGACATCTTAATACAACCTAAAATAGAAAGAGACTTACTGGCAAACCTGATCTGAGGTTCAGTGCAGAAACACATTGATGACTATAAAAACATAAGTACAGTCCCTACCGCCCATCTGGTCCCTGCAAGCTGTCGTCTCTCCCTCTCTGAAGCTAATGGGATTCAAAACTAACTGCACAAACACACACACTCAAGCTGGCACACTTCTTTTCTCCTACTAGTTATATAATATCTACTGGAAAATAAAATGTGTTTCTCTAAAACTAATTTCCTGTTACTGTTAAATGTATATGAATTGATATGCAATATACTTTACTGCTAGATTGAACCAGACTAATTTTTGTATGTATTAAGAAAAGCTGCATAGTTGTTATAACAACCTCTCAACTATCGTTCTCAATTGGAGGGAATGTTACTTAAAAATATATATTTTAAATACTATATTAAATACTACTACTACTACTACTACTAATACTACTTCTACTACTACTACTACTACTACTAAAATACAGAGCAGTTTGCAATACAACCACCATTTACTCAAGCACTTCTATTCTAAATAATGATATAATGTTTTTTTTATATATATATATATATATATATATATATATATATAGTTTTTGTCTAAAATAATCCTGTGGGGTTTCTAAGGCAGAGACGTTGCTAGACACAGTCCATTTGTAGAGTTCATTTGATACATATGTATGGTATGTATTGTTAAATATCTGGTAGTTGGGTATTTTAAATGTCAATCGCATACCATGTGTTGCTAACATGTCCATTACAACATGTGTTGCTAACATGTCCATTACAACATGTGTTGCTAACATGTCCATTACAACATGTGTTGGAAAGGACGGAAATCTCCACAGTGCTCACAAGCAATAACTATTCCTCCGGTAAATGTATTGTGCAATTTTAACAACATTGCTTCAGTTTTTTCAAACAAACACAAAACTATCAATCTGCATGACTATATTACATAAACCAAACTCTTGATAAAAAATGTATATGAATGATGAGCGAAATGCTTCTTGACAGCCTCCCAGCATGGACACCACCGTGGGAGATGAAGCTTTTACTCCATCTAAGAAGGTCTCCGAGAGAGAGAGAGAGAGAGAGACAGAGAGAGAGAGAGAGAGAGAGAGAGTCCGGCTCCACGTTTACAGTGTGTTAACTCCTCTGAGACATTCACTGCTGTTGCACAATTTGCCATTGCTCCAGCTCATGCAAATTCATCCTACTATGTAAATTATTATACTTGAAGATGTCCCCTATCCTCCACATCTCTAACCATTCCCATGAGTTTCAATCAGGAGCGACGGCAGGTAAATATCTCCTCTTCTCCTCCTCACGTTTGTTCCTGGAGCGCGGCACCACTTATTTCTCTAGTGTTACTGTTCTACGGACATGTGCTGTTTACTGTAGAGAGGCTGTGTGTGTGTGTGTGTGTGTGTGTGTGTGTGTATGTGTGTGTGTGTGTGTGTGTGTGTGTGTGTGTGTGTGTGTGCACGTTATTGTTGCTCTCCGTTAATCTAAAGAAAAAAGAAACACACACAAACACCACTACAGCTAGAGTGCCGTAGCTTTGCCATATTGCATGCATATGGGTGTCTTGTGTGTACACTGTGTATTCATGTATGCACTCTGGCTCTTTTCCCAGTGCATTGAACACACTCATTGGGCTCGCTGCTTAAGACCAATACATATGACAAGAAAGAAAGATAGAAAAAAAATCCATCTTCTCCTGCTCCTTCATTTGGATCTCTAAATGCACTGGGTAAGGTTCATAAGGAGTTCAGAGAGAGATATCCCTCAACACCTTCAGCCACAAGCATAGTCGCTTTTTTTCCCCCCGCTGATCCGAACGCAGAGCTGGTGAATTTATGCAGTAAGGACTGAGAGTGTGTGGGGAGGGGGTTGGAGATGAGGGGTGGGGTGGGATTTGGCGGGGAGGACACGTTACACGCTACCAGTTCATGTCTCACGGACAGAAGAATCCTTTTAGCGTTATCATAGCCGGCATATATATATATATATATATATATTTGGGGCAGATGGAAAGGCTGGGCTTGAATTTATTAACACCAACTCTTGACAAAAAAACAGGGTCTGGCGGTGCCGGCCGTCGTGTGCCTCAGAATGCATTAACATTTAGTGGAGAGTCGTCTCCATCGCTACTGTATTTTGTGCCGTCTCATCTCCCACTCCTTGTGTTCCTCCTCGTCCTCCTCCCCCTCTCTTCATTTTATACTTTACCACTTCCATCCATTCATTCACCCCACGCAGTGTGAAGTGGCCACAGAAGAAAGTAATGGCCAGGCTAAATCCCCCTGTGCACATTTTACATGAGAAAGTAGCCTACTTTCTTCAGGTGCTACAGATATTACCTCCATTAACATTAATGAGAGTCCAAAGCAGCCAAACTTGGCCCAGGCCTCAGTCTTTAAGAGAGATTAATAAAGCAGAACTCTTCTAATGTTGCATTAAGTAAAACTAAATGTGTGTGTGTGTGTAAAATGTAATGTCCACATTCAGTTTGCAATACTTGTTTTCCTTTCATGTTTGTAGCTCCCCCTTGTGGGATGTTTTAGATACTAATGTATGTTCCCTTTGATGTTCCCCAACACTTTTAGTCATCCAACCAAGTCATCCACCACAAAGAAAGGGATTACACCAAAGCAAGTAGCAAGTCTGTGAGACGAGCACAAATAAAGATGGTTCTAGCTGAGCAGCTGCTGATACATAGCAGATGGTGCAGGTCCTTTTAATGAAACAATATTTAATGAAATAGTCTGTCTTCTGCTTAAAGAGGAAACTAGAAGAGCCTGCAGGGAACCCGAGACATGACCACAAGACAGACATACTTAAGGCCACACAGGAAGGCTCCTGTCCACTTTAAACCCAAAGACTTTCTCACTGTGAACCAGCAGTAGTAACCACAGAGCCAATCAATGCATTTATAGTAGCAGACATATAGATCAGTGCACCTCCCTGGTGGACTGTACCAACTGGTAGGCTGGTGGGTTGGATCTAGCCATCGTACATCTGGGTGGACACGCCCACTTGTGATGTCACCAGTGTAAATACTTTTGAAATGGCTTGCAATGACTAATCAGCCACATGGCCTTGGTGGTAAAACAAGGACCCTTTAAAAATACCGAACGTGTTCCTAATGTGTGCATTGTGTGGCTAATCAAAGTGGCTGATCAAAGTCAATCCCAACGCTCAACGACGTGCATTAATCCAACAATCCCGCCGCTAGTCTCGGGGCACGTCATTGACACGCGTCACTTACCAGACCCATCTTAGGACGAGTGACGGAGGGGGCGGGTGGGGGCGGAGGGCGGGCGGTGGGTGCTTACCATCATTGCAGAGCTGTCCACCGAATGACGTCATGCTGCAGTCACAGCTAAAGCCCTCCCACTGCTGGAGACACACCCCCTGGTTGGCACATGAGTCCTCCTGGCAGGTAGTGCTGGGGCCTGTGCACACACACACACACACACACACACACACACACACACACACACACACACACACAAACAAACGCAGCGTAAGTGGAACAATAGGACCAACCATGGTGTTAAAATGTGTGCTTAAACGCCTTTTTTTAAACAATGTTTTTGTTGTCTTTTTATGTCTACTTTAAAATTCAGCATTGTTCAGCATTGCTTTGAGGCATCCATTCCCTTTAAAGAGGCCCGGCAAAGAGGGCCCAGACAGGAGCAGCCCCCCCCCCCACCCTCATTATGCCGCACCCAGCTGTGCAGGAACCACATTAGTATGGGACAATGGTGGCTCTCTCTAGCGCTTGGCATCCATGATGCGCGTGCTTGTACTCCTGAATGTGTTCAAAGTCACACGGCGCTCAGACATCGTGTCATCAACAGTCTATTTCTAGTTTTTTCGTCAGACTGTCAGTGAGTCCATCCGTCAGGCTGACAGCCCATTTGTCGGTGTGTCAGTCTGGGCCAACCGGCAGAGGGAGGTAACTGTACTCGTACCAGTTCCTGTTAAGTTTCTCGTTCTGAACCCCCCTACTCCTGCAGTTGTCAGAAATGTCAGTTGGATGGCAAACAAGGATTTAGTATGAAGGCTAATTATTTGTCTTCTTTGTTACATTGTTTATATTCCATTTTACTCGTCACATTTATTTCCCCTTGTGTTGCAAATATTTACATTGATTTTACGATTAACCATGCCATAATTAGCATATGGTCACATTGTTATTTTTAGCCTTGGTACAGCTAATGTGGCTACAAATGAAAACATATCAGAAGGCGACATAAGGGGTACCAATAGAGCCTACACTAACCCCAATACATGTTTTAAGTCACATCTATTATTTTGTCAAAACCATCAGCGTTATTATATATTTTAAGAAGTATACATACACCAAGTAGGCCTACTTTCAAATGTTGTTTAGAATTGGCTATAGATGTAAGATAACTTAAAATATGTAAAAAATAGGGCCGGGACTCGATTAAAAAAATTAATCTAATTAATTAGAGGCTTTGTAATTAATTAATCGAAATTAATCGCATTTTAATCGCATATAAATATTTGACCTGAGAACAGTGAGAAGTAACTTTTTTTGGGGGGGGTGGGGGGGGTGCGTGCCTCGGACCTACGGCCGACGATGGGGGGGGGGTGCGCCTCGGACCTACGGCCGACCTATGACCGGCGGGGGGGTCTCAAAAAGGAGGACAAATACGCCGGACAGTCTGGCCTAAAGCCGGACGAATGGCCACCCTATACTTGAGGCTCGATGTGCTGCGGTGATATGCGAATTCCTTGTTGCATAGCTTGCACACAACCATGCTCTTATCGACGCTTCCATCCGTTCGTTTTTTTTAACAAAATTTCCCATCCACGGGGCCAACCAAAGCGGTCTCATCAGCTACTTTGTTCATGTTCACTGTGGTTTGTTGTTGTCTGAACTCATGAACGCTAGTTGGTGCTCCAGTATAATCGGTCTGCCTGAAACTCATCCAGTGAGAAACGTTCCGCGGTGCAAAAGTAAGTGCGATTAAAATGCGTCCATTTTTAATTAACGCGTTAAAGTCCCGGCCCTAGTAAAAAATAATAATAAATACAAGTATATAGCAGAATAACACATGGCCCATAGGGTATAATCTCACCTTTTTCCATTAAGAATCCAAAATAACACAAGTAATTACTTGCATGCGCTATAAACAGGGGCGGACTGGGAACAAAAATCGGCCCTGTCAATTTTGTCCTGGACCGGCCTTGGAGTTGCGCGATTGTTGACGGGGGGGGGGGGGGGGGGGGGGGGGGGGTGCTACGCGATTGTTGACGGGGGGGGGGGGGGGGGGGGGTGCGCAATTGTTGACGGGGGGGGCTGCGCGATTGTTGACGGGGTTCTTCAAATAAAAATAAAAAATCGAAAAAAAAGGGCCGACGGCCGATGGCCGTAGACCCACACGGCCGTTCTGGACTTCTCCAGAACTCACAGATGGCCAGTCCGCCCCTGGCTATAAAACATATTTCTCATATCATGCAAAATTATTTCACAATTTACCAGCAACAAAATATAGTTAATATGTGAATTCAGTACAAGATACATCAAGTGAGTGGACTGTGCTCCCAACATACAGGGGGCCCCATAGGCAGTAATACAAGATGATGAAGTGATCCTTGTATTCCTATGGCTGCCAGCCCTATTTCCCTCTGACAAGTGAGTGAGTGAGTGGCACACTGAATAGTCATTTAGCTCAAGGAGATGTGGTTAGGCATGAGGGAAGACAAAGTGGAGGCAGTGTAGATGCCATAGGAGGGAGGAGAAGTGGGTGGGGGAGAGGTTGGGGTACCAGACTCTGTATCAAACAGACCAAGCCGTCTACCTTGTAAGTCCGCTTTCGGCAATGCAACTTTTGAGAACAACATAACGCAGAGAGGAAGACAAAGAGGAAAGAGGGCAAAGTATAGCATATGTTAGTTGTAGACCGAATGAGAAAGACCGAATAAGAAAGTTGTAACAGGCTGTTGAAACAGGGCGGGGCCGGGGAGACGGAGAAGGGAGGAAGACTTGCCCTTGGAAAAGGGTCAGGGGGTCAGGGAGGCGGGGGGGACAGTGAGAAATTCAGGCCGAGTTGTGGGGGGAATATCCTAATCAAAGAGGGACCCTCTATCGTTGTAATGCAGACGTGCTGGGATGTTGGAACGGGATATATTAATGTTATAGCAAGGGAAAGAATGAAGAGGGAAAATAATACAATGTCATTCTTATGCTGACAAGTCAGTGTTATCTGTAGTGATGCCACATAGTGTACTCTTTTGTAACCCTGGCCACTCGATCCATCACTACCCGAACATGATTACACATGACATCGGATGACATTGAGGGACGCGCGATTAAACCGAGTGAAAGACAGTGAGGGATAAATCAAATGTTGTCTCGGGGAGTAGTGCAAACATAACACTTGAAGGGGTGGAATAATATTCATGCGTGCAACAAAGACCTCATACATATTTCAGCAGGACCGCTCCTGGCGAACACTCAGATCCCAGAGAGAAAAAAAAACATGCATATAGTGGAAACACAATGAGGGGAGAACGGAGAAATAAACACTGGCAGTAGAAATGTGTCTGGAGGCGTAATCTAAATGTGGCCAAATGAAAGCAGGGCCATGGTGGGCCGAAGCATGTCAGGGCGTGATGCATTCTAACAGCATACTAACACACTTAATGGATGTTCAATTATGCCCAGAGGCTGCAGCGCGGACGCAAAGCAGCGCACACTTGACTGTGTGTGTGGGTGTGTATGTGTGTGTGGGTGTATGAATGTGTGTATTTGTGTGTGTGTGTGTGTCCATGATGTCCAGGCAAATGGGGGAGGATTTTAAATCCACCATAATGTGTTCATTGGGTGACTAGAAGCCTGGCAGGACTAAAAAGCAGTCACCTCTCTCAATGGTCATATTACAGAATTGCAATGGCTTTTAAAATAATTAGGACACAATGAGCCCTCCAAAAGTGCTTTTTGCTCCATTTTTTTCACTTAATTTAATTTCATCTGGACAATTTAGCATAAACTGGAAAAATAACACATTAGTGAGCTAAACTTTGCATTTCATTACGTGGGACTACAGCTCCCTCTAGTGGTCTTGAGGAGGGCTTACCCACCTTCACATCCCCTCTCTATCTGACCCACGCAGTCCAAGGCATCCGACATCAAGTCGGGCAGGCGTCCATTCAGGTCCATGGAGGCCAGGCAGCCTTGGAAGCCCTCCTTGGCGTGCACCAGTTTGGGCAGCTCTTTGAACATCTCCTTGGCCACTCCTCCGATGTAAAGGTCACCTGTTGTCGGGGAAAACACGTAGAGAGATGCGAAGTTGAATTAACTATTTTTTCGATGAGAAAAACAACCAAAATAGACACATTTATCGATTGTCGATTTTTTATGGATTATTTTATGTTTGTTGATTCAGGCTTTTCTTAAAACAATGAAAGAAAAAAAGATAGGCCTACATCTAAAACAAACACTTTCAATATTTCACTAATGTCATCTTATATATCATATATATCGTCTCATATATTCTTCTCAGATAGATAGACACATAAAATCCACCAGCTACCATGATGTTCAATACGCAGACACACACAGACACACACAGACAGACACACACAGACACACACACAGACACAGACACAGACACACACACACACACACACACACACACACACACACACACACACACACATCCCCAGTGAAATTGCCCAACACCCACCCTTCAGGTCCAGGTTCTTGGCGCCGGTGGTGGTCTGCGTGGTGATCTTGGTGTCGATCTTGACGGTGTGCAGGTTGTTGGTGTCCCTGGAGATGATGACGTTGTGCCAGTGGTTGTCATTCAGGGGCTTGTTGGAATTGCCCTTGATCAGGTGGGCACCGTTACCCAGGTCAGACACGTAGTGCAGGTAGCTGGAAACACGCACAAGATGGCCGACACAGAGAGCGAGGTGTCAGTTACAACGAGGATGAAACTATGGCAATTAGAACGCTGAAAACACGACAGAAACTCGTGTTATATTTCCTTGTCAATTCATGTATTGCTTATTTTTGTGATTAATCATTTAGTCATAATTGCCATGCATAATAAATAATGTCAAAAAACATTGCGTCAAGTTGCCAGATCCTTAAGTAATGTATTCATTTTATAATGATCTGAAACAGACACACATTTGCTTTACTGAGATTATAAGCAGCAACTGTTTGATATTCATACTTTAACGATTAAATGATGAAAACAATAATTGGTTAAGAAATATAATTGATGGATGTGGATGGTTTCTAGTCATTTCTAGTCACTCAACACTACCACCAAACAACCATGAGGGGGCAGAAAACAAACACAATTGGGCAGATGCTTATTATGTATGTATGCATGTGTGTGTGTGTGTGTGTGTTTGTGTGAATAACAGTCTCCAGGAGAGATAAGGGAACTGTGCAAAAGGAGAAGGTAGGCCTACATCCCAGCGTGGGCTTAGCCGAATAAATAAGTCTTAAATCTGGAAATAGCCGGAATACATGAAATAGCATACATTTTCTGTTTACTTTGAATACATTACAGGGGCTTTCGATAAGTTTCTGTCTGGCTATTGGTGGGAGACACGACTGCAGCCGGTTTCAGCTGCCTGTCAGGTATTGACGGTTTCCTTAATAAGGACTTAATGGAAACGCTGAAAGGCTTTTCAAAGAAAAACGCAGTCTGGCACAAAAGTGATAAGAAACCATTTGAATAGCAACATCCACCAGAGGATCCACAGAACAGAACGCCAAAGAAACTCAAACATCCCCGTCTCTTTCTGTGGGAAGCATGCGTACTTCCCACTCCCACAGAGTATATTGAAGGAAAACAAAACCGAAACGACCGACAACAGCACAAAACTCCCACAGAGAGAGAACGCGCCAGGAAGGAGGACTCACCCCTTGACCAGCTCCACCACGATGAAGTCGTTGCCGTCACCGCTGTTGTAGAGGATGAGCCCGTCGGACGAGGTGGTCTTAAACTGGAAGAAGAGGTGCATGGCGTAGTAGGCCTGCAGCGTGGTCAGCGTCATGTAGCTGGCGCGCGACTTGAACGTGATGGGGTCGGCGATGATGTTCTTGTAGCCAATCATGGCGTTCAGCTCGCAGTAGTCGATGTCGCCGTTCTTGCACAGGTCAATGTAGGCCATGCCGTTGAAGGTGAGGCCCTGCAGGTGGCCGATGAAGTTGGACGGCACCACGGACATGAAGCGCTTCTCCGTCACGATGCCCGTCTCCACGTTGTGGAACTCAAGCTGGGAGTGGTCCCCCGCCATTTGACCTTTTGGGTTGGCCGGGGGGAGGGGGAGAGAGAGAGAGAGAGAGAGAGAGGAGAGAGAGAGAGAGAGAGAGAGAGAGAGAGAGAGAAAGAAAGAGAGAGAAAGAAAGAAAGAAAGAAAGAAAGAAAGAAAGAAAGAAAGAAAGAAAGAAAGAAAGAAAGAAAGAAAGAAAGAAAGAGAGAGACATATGGGGAGTTATGGTTGAATGGTGATGAGGGGTGTACTTCATTAGTCAACTGTAACAGATTCCAAGAAGACTACGAATAACAACTCTAGTACAATTTCTATTGATTAGACGTAGCCAAAAAACGTTGCTGTTGATGTTTTGGGAATTATTATTATTATTATTATTATTATTATTATTATTATTGATAATAATAATCATTATTACATTATCAGATCAAAACAAATGACAAAAATCAAATCAAACGACACGTCGTCTTACCTAGATAACGATAGGCCAACGCACGTGTCCTGTGGGGAGTCATATCTCTAAGAAAGGGAACTATGCTATACCACCATGGCTGATAAGAAGTACCTTCCACTGGTGTCAGATCGTCAACGGTCAGCTGCAAACTCTTCCCTCTCCTGACCACGCGAATCGTATGCCACTCATTATCGTTCAGATTCTGACCCGCAAATATAGTCTCTGGACCCTTGCCTGCAGGACAGTCCAAACATGGGTTAAAACATACACACGCACACACACGCACACACACACACACACACACACACACGCGCGCACACACACACACACACACACACATACATAACGTATACATTCTGGTTCCGATTATGATTATAATATGTGCACACACACACACACACTCACACACACACACACACACACACACACACTTGCACACACACGTGCGCGTGCACGCCCTTGCAAATAATCATACAGTCACAAAGAGATTAAGTGTAGGGTAGATAGAAAAAAAAAGACATGTAAGTAAAATAGCAAGTCAATTACAATTCCTTCATTGTCTGTATTATTAGACAGAGAAGAAGATGTATTTAAAATATTTGTCATTGAAGTGGAGGGTGGTAATTATCAGATTTGTTTTTTTGTATTAATAGTATATTATAATAGTATTTGTACCCACATTTGTTAAAACAATAATTGATTGCTGACAATTTAGATTCTTAATCATGCATATGAGCCAACAGAAATAAGCAGGTGAGAGATCATTTGAAAAAAAAAGATTAAACTGAAAGTAATCTGTACATTTTCTTTATCTGCCACTTGGGGGCAGCAGATTCCCACCACTAAATGAGACACCAAGCAGCTAAAGTGTCTCCATCTTGATTGCCATGGGTAGCACCCAAGTGATGGGACCGCAACAGGGGCTGTACACCATCTTATTATACATCCATGGATGGTGTGCGGATACACCAGTATTCGATTACTGCAGAACGCGCAATAAGACAGCGATGCACGGTCAATCTCGGACAATCAATGAGATATTTACAGGGCTAAAATGATATATTTTGGGTGCTAAAATGAGCCAATCGACTGTAAGGTAGACAGGCATATGTATCCAGGAAGGCACCGGACAAGACAAGGAAGTACAGAGTGTGATATTAATGATGTGCTAAAAAAAACCAATTTAAACAATAACTGACCCTGGATTATTCCCTCTCAGCTGTCCACAGGTTGACCTAGACCTACTGGACTACGGTATCTTGTCGACTTTAAAGCCACTAACTAGTCCCTATGTTGAATTAGCAGGCTGGACCAGAAGTCCAGGTTAAGGAAATACAAGTAATGTATTTCCAGTAATGTGCCATGTTGTCATGCTCTCTCTATGTGCTGACCTCCATGGCTGAGATAGATAGCCGTCTTCAGTCATTAGTCATACGCCTGGTTGTGCTAATTATCCGTTCCAGATGGTCCTTTCTAAATATTACGATTTTACTGAACCGGACAGCTACGGCCCAGGAAGTTGTACCTCAGCGTAGACCAACATTAAACAATACCACATACTATTGTTTTTTTTATTACACATCCATGCATGCATATAACTGTGAATGAATTATGATCCATGTGAAGGCCAACTAAAGAAAAAAATCAAGAATAAATCAAGAATAAACAACACATATTGCATGAGGAATGTAGCCTGGCAAGCCAGACCTACATCAGAAAGATGTAAGGTCTGGCTCAGCTCCGTTGGCAGTGTGGGCGGGATAAACGGTTGTCTTTCAAGTTCCCTCTGCACGCAATAGGATAGCGCTACAACCAATCAGAGCAACGAAGAAGGTGACGTAGTCAGAGCAACGGCTCTGACTACGTAATTAATCAAAACTCCGAATACATATTTATTTTCGAGGAAAGACTTCAGTGCCGTTCTTTGTTCTTTTCTCAAATAAAATGTTAACTTCAAGTCTTGAAGAGTCGCGGCCAAAGCCAAGTGCTGTTCGCCAGCAGCAGCAGCAGCCATTGTTTACCTAACACGGAACCGTCGCAACTCTGTCGTCATGGTAGCCCGGCTTTCGACTCCGCCCCTCACGCTGTGATTGGTCTGACATACTTGGTGTTTCCAGCACCAAAAAGCCGACGGAGCCGTGCTAGACCTACCTAGCTGCCAAATAAATTTGCTGCCGCTAGGGGGTGTCTAGAGTTCTAGGCTATGAGGAATGGCCACATTCATTTGCATTTTAGTGTATGCTGTTGGTCATTGGAGGAATTATTTTAGATATGTGCAAAGAAAAGTCCATCACTGTAACAATTGGGCTGACATTATTTTCCATATGGTATCTAATGACATACTTCTAAATTATCTTTCCTTACTTATGTTCTAATATTTAGCTCTAATATCCCTCTGAAGCGCCTGGAAACTACCGTACGGGTCAACTATAATGTATCACCGTTGGGGGGGATTTAAATGAATACAATCCAGAGGAGCAACCTGGGGCCACAGTGGGGAGGATTTCATAGAGGCCAGGTCCATTTGGTGAACCTATTTGTTGGGTATTTATTTCCTCTATTTCCACAATCTTCAAAGAGCCTGGGCAATGTGTATGCAAATGAGGTGGGTGCCAACGCACTGGGACACTATGCTCCATCTCTGTGGCCCGGTTCTGCTGGCTAAGCAGTAAACAGCAGGAGCAGGATGGAAAGCAGACGGCCGGCGAGGGATTAAGAGGAAGAGATATGAAATAATAGGATGGACTCAGACTGGAAAGGACTCTTGATCTTTGCCTTCCACCATGCTGTCCTCCTTGCATCTCCGGGGCCGGGGAAGAGAAGGGAGAAGAGAAAAGGGGTCAAACATATGGGGGCCGTAGAACATGCGTCCTTACAAGGGCTTGGGATTAGGCCTGACCTGGAGAGCAGTCTGGAGACGGTCCTCATGCAATCTTGAGACCCAAGCCCCCCCACCCCCCAGACCAAAGCCCAGACACTAAGGGGCCTCAGGGGTTCAGTCCCGGGCTGTAGCACGGCTATCCCCTGCCCCTGATCTATACGCAGTGATGGATCCACACTGATGGATCCACACTGATGATCTGTTGAAGCATCAGTGAGGCATCCCTAGCCGCTGCCTCACTGACTTCAGGCCCAAGGGATTGGGTGGAGAAGTGTCATATGGAGGGGGGGGGGGGGGGGGGGGGGGGTGGTATGTGGGCGTAGGATGAGAAGATGTGATTTTCCAGTCAATCGGTTCTGGCTGGCCGGAGAGCTGGTGGGACACAGGGTCTGTGCGGCTCCACATTAGGGGCTGACCCTGGTGGAGAGTGGATGGACTCTCAGACCACAACGCAGCTCGCTAGCGGTGGATAACTGTTCAAGCTGACATGGCGAGTGCCGTTTACAATGTCATGCTGCCAGTGGATGTATCCTTGTAATAAATCAATAGCGGGTTCATTAAAAACTGAATGTTAAAATGTCCAGACATTGAGGTTAAATGGTGTCAAAGCAAGACATGGGGAAAATCAATACTGGCCCTTTTGTTTCATGTTGTTAGCCACGCCATTTAAAGGTCCGCAACCTATCTATACCCAATTATGGCACCTACTCTGACAACTGCTTCAAAAACTTTTGGCACACAATAAAACATGATCCTATTGGACCTGGTCTCGGTCCTCCATGTAACTCCTATATCCCTTGCAACTTGTATACTGGTACAAGCATCGCTGGACCCCAATTAGCAGTTCAAGTCCTATTGTAATTCGCAAACGGTAGTGCCGCTAATTAGAAATGCAAGTGTTACGGTGGCCAAACAATCTGTACTGTAATTTAATAATAATGACATACCATCAGCTGGGATGGTCAGGGACAGAGTGAAATGCCTGTGTCAGCAGTGACTTTCTAATCAAATAACACCTGTCAACTTTATAATGAAGCCACGCGAGTGACTGATGGCACCTGACATAATTAAGAAGAGTGTCATCCACCATTCTTCAGTGGCGGTGCCAGAGATTAAAAACAGACTTCATTTGACGTTCCTAGCAGAGAGAGAGAGAGAGAGATCACCCTGAAACACTCCTACCTCTTACACTATGTAATGCTTAGGTTTATTACCATCTCTCGGTGGCTGGAGGGTGTCCATTACTACTTTGTTTATACCCTGGCCACTCCAATAACACCTTTTATTGCCGTTCTTCTCAGTGGTTAATCACAGGTGCCATATTTCCTAACGCTACTTAACAAGAATATTAGCAACTGACAAAAGAGATACTAGGATAAGCATCGGAAAAATAAAGCGGTCAAATTAAACTGATAAATTCCAAAACCAGCACCAGCTTATCCTTGTTTCTTATGCTGCACCGCACTGCTTCAGTGATGAATTGAAACTCCCTTACCGAGGTTTCTCATTGTGCTTATGTTTACTACAGTCCACCAGAACAATGTCCGTACATGTTTTAAGTACACATCCGCAAAGGAGTCTGTGTCTTTTGGTGAAAATGTCTTGATTGTCAGGCGTGTGTCAGATGTATTTAATTAACGGACGGCCTCCCGAAGAGAAAACAGCAGTATAAACAAGATAATGGTATAAAACCTTGTCGCATTTTTTTTTTTTGTCACTGCAGTTCCAGTCAAACGAGAAACCAAGAGAAACCAGCATGCCAACTAGAAATTGGTTCTGTCGCCAGATATTTTTAGCATACATGTTTAATGTGTCACTCGCTTCCTGTTAACAATGTTTAAGTCAAAGTGGCAGTGTTTTCACCAGACAGCGCTGGGGCGCCCCAGGGAAGCTTGCTCCCTAATTGACAGTGATGTGTTCTTTGAGTCAGTGCTGAAATTCCTCATTCACCAAGATGACCCGAGCAGTAGCGCCTGACAACCCACATTAATTAACACAAGAAAAAAAAATGGACTCAATTAACACATGAAAAAGTATAGATAATCAAGTATAAAACAATCCTGAATAAACACTTAATAGAGAAAATAGGAGTTGCTTTTTTGGTACTCAGTACTCAGTAAGCACAGTTGTTTCTAACTAACTTCAATCAGACGTTATGTTCTTACGTAATTAGATCTCCCTGCATGAAGGAGTGGACTGCTTCATCCTTTTCCTACATTTTACTGAAGAAGTTCACACATTCTCACTTGCATTGCCAAATGTTGTCAGTATCATTTCTGATATGTCCATGGAGTTTGAATAATACATGTGTCGATGAATTGTGAATTCGGAGAATAAGGGTTAGTAATCAAATGCTATCGTAGATGGATTAGTTTACTTCTGCAACATCAGCAGATTATCTAAGTATAGACATAGATCACATGTGTAGACCACATCATATCGTGATCAGCAATTAATAATCTTCCATTAATAATCGACCATAGGCTACATGATTTGTTGTTCATCACTTTTGATACACGATCAACGTTAATAATATCCACTGAATTTCACCAAAACATAAGCCCCCAAGGCAGGCATTCGAAAATAAGAATGATGGTTTGCCAATGCGTGTGCATAATATGCCTTCACATTGTCATGATAAACAAAGAATGACCTTTCGAAGCACTGTGGGAGGGAATTAGAGATTACAATGTTTGATTTGCATATACAAACAACTGACACATTCCAAGATGCATTAGCAAAGCTATTTAGCATTTAGAAAGGTGTTAAGAGTCATCTAATATCTGAAGGTTGGTTGGTTGGGTGTGTGTGAGAGAGAGACGGAGAGAGAGACGAAGAGAGAGAGAGAGAGAGAGAGAGAGAGAGAGAGAGAGAGAGAGACTGACTTGTGGATAGGGTTCCAAGAATCTCAGAATTGCTCTCAGGCAAAGATATAACCTTGAAACAACCTTCCACACACAAACACACACACACACACACACACACAAGCACACACACACACAGCTATGTGCTCACTCGTTATAACAAAGACTATACTATTTATTATTTACAGTTGCAGAGTGAGAATAAACTGCAGGCATGTTTTCCTCTTCACTTGTTTCAATATAAACTCTTTGTTTAGTGACAAATAGATAAACACACACACACACACACACACACACACACACACACACACACACACACACACACACACACACACACACACACACACAGGTACTCAGAAATTGCCACAAAAACACACACACATGTGCACACAAACATATCTGTGCACACCCACACATGCACACCAAAAACACACACACACACGATTTCAAGATCTATTCTCTCTGCCTCCCTATTCTTTCTGCTCTGTGGGGCAGGTTAATGAGAATCATAAAATCACACTCTGTATTTCCTCTCCTCTCCGAACGGCCTCATCAATTTACAGGCAGCACAGAGTACTAAAGGGAAGAAATAGCAACAGAAAAGGGGACGGGTCATTGGCAGAGGAAGCCATGCATTGCTAAAACACCCTCTCTTACTAAGCGCAGCCCACACATCACGTCAGCCCGGTTTTAAAGGGGCTACCATATGGTGAATTATAAAACTCAGGCTTGACCGCCATCTATAGATTTTTCATTATCACCCCCCCGGCCTCCTCCTCCACCTCCGCATTTCAATCGATGGGACGCAGAACGCACATAAACGTACCCAAATTATTATTTTTAAGTCCCTGTGAAATATATTTACAATGCTAGAGTTTACTTCAACACATAGAAATGACTAGAGGCAGTACAACATGAGAGTTTGCATACAATGAGAGAGTTAAGACAAGAAGAAGAAAAAACAAAGAGAGAGGTGAACAGCAACTTACTGGATGTACAGTTTATCCTGATACAATCTAGATGGGGAAGAATAGGTGAGAGATAAATTCATCTTTCAACGTTACAGCTGCAGAGCATCAATGAAAAGTACACAGTCCACTCCTCTGGGGACCGGCGCACGGACCCCCCACCCCCTTCCACCAATGCTCTCAGGCGTTGCCCTTAGCAACCGCTTCTCGAATCTGCCGTGCTTCTTTGCCGGGGAAAAGCTCAGAAAACATTTTTGAAGCAAATTTTATGGTAATTTCATGTTTGTTTTTTTTAAATTATTGTTATTTTTTCCCTCCCCCCAACTATAATTGGTACACGGTTTTATCATCGGTAATCCAATTTTACAATTTCATCGGTAATACGCTGTGGCCTATTTCACGACAAGAGAGCATCAGTTTTGTTCAGGGTCAGACAGAGCCACTTGGTATGAATGCTTAAGGATCCTTTCTCTTTGTGTAGCAGAGAAGAAACACAACTTATTATTTTTTGTGTTTTCAAAAATGGTATTTTGGAAGTTGAAGTTCTCATGGAATAGCTGGCTTGTATGTTAATGCCAGGGGGGCACCGACACACTTTCCTCTCCGTCTCTATAACTATGTAATATTCTCATTATCATGAAGGGAAAAGTCGGCCTCTTTTTGTCTGTCGCGCTTTCGTATATCACTGGAGAGAGAGAGGGAGAGAGAGAGAAGTGGCAGCAATACTATTTCACATGCCGCTGTAAAAGCCACTCAAGCTACTAACTGCTATACGCTAATTATCCTTCATTGGCAAAAACACACAATCCAATGGCAATACAAATAGCAGAACATGCTCTGTCCAATTCGTGTAGTGGTTCTCGACTCAGGCGGGAGCCTGTGAGTATTGTGTCAGGGGTGGGGGGGGGGGGGCTCCTGTCCAAACGCTAGAAAGTTGACCCGCATCCAAGCACCCTCTCCATACCAATTGGCCCTGCGAGTCGTGCGTCGTCAACCACAGCAGAAGGGGGTCACAAACAACCAGGAACCACCACTGTCCGTGCCCTGGCGGGGAACGCTCTGCTCTTGCTGTAGGAGGGATGGGTGGGGGATGAAGAGGGCTGGAGCATGGGCGTTTGGGGGGGTTGGGGCGTTTGGGGGGGTTGGGGGGGTGTGGTGAGAGCATAATGGCGCATTTGTGTAAAAAGTTGAAAAGTGTTTGTTGTCACCAGTGTTGAGTTGTCACTTTTAGAGGCTCAAAGGCCTCTGCGCCGTTGACTGTTAAATCAGGGCTTTTGTATTCTAATGCAATGTCTGCACTGGCGTATTTATTCACGATGACGTATTTTACGTCATTATTAATATATCACATAACACAAATATGCCATTTGGTGGAAGCTTTTATCCAAAGCGTCTTACAGTACCGCCAGTGCATACATTTTTAGCACGGGTCGTCCCAGTGGGAATCAAACCCCTAACCCGATTGTTGATTGTGTTTCCTGCCAATGTAAAGCACGCCGAATGGCATTAGCTATTAACATTAACATTGGTGTCCTGTACTAGCCACGTCGGAGGGCGGCGCTACTGTCTCTGCTGGCGTCTGTGCATAGAGAACCTGAGCTGTCCCCATTTATATGTGCCTCTAAACTGCTGTGCTTAGGGAACCCATTGGTGTTCAGCCATTAGAAAGGAGAAAGAGATAGCTATCATATCTGCAGCGGCGGCACCGCGTTTGGGGAATAGGGAACTTTTTGGCAGGCGCCATTGGTTACTCTCTTGGGCAGAGCTTGCAAACACACAAGCGTATTTTACTTGAAACTTTCTAAAATGCCATGGATATATATATATATATATATATATTATGTACAGGTATATCTTTTGGTAAATGTTGTTGATGTACTTATAGACAAGAAGGCCATATGGAAATCGTAACTGAGCCCAGCAGTTGGCTGTATGTTAAAACCGAATGCAGAGGGGGAGCGCTTATTCTGAGGTCTGGCTGTGTATTGGCATATCCAAGGCTCTGCTTGCGTCAGATATTTAAAGCAGGGCTGTGGGACAACTTGAGGTGATTCGATACATTGAATAAAAATGATTGAAGTATCAGGCTCTTGAGATTAAGTTTGAGTTTGAGCTGGATTTCACCCTCCGGACGAATGTACTGAATGCATGGCTCTGGCAAGGACAGTGTTACTGAGTCAACGGAGTGATAATCAGTGAGGGATGAGCGATGAGCGTTCCCTGCTGGCCACGGGCAGACGTGTGCTCACCTGGCAGTAAGAGAAGAGCTGCAGACGCTTACCATTGAAAGGTTATACTATCCCATTCTATTCTAGACACACACAGCAATAACATTAGAAAGGTGTGTGTGTATGTGTTTATGTGCGTGTGTGAGCATATGTGTGTGTGTGTGTGAGTCTTGCTGTGTGAGCGTGTGTGTATATGTGTGTGTGTGCGCGTACATATGTATGTATGTGTGTGTGTGTGTGTGTGTGTGTGTGTGAGTCTCCCTGTGTGAGACATGCATATTACATGCCCACATATTGTGTTTGTGTATCAGTAGCTCGGAGCTTAGCTGTACTGCCGCTCCCTTGGACTATGCCCACTACTACACCAACTACTTTACCACCAACTACTGCTACTACGACGACACTGTGTGTGTGTGTGGCAGTGGTCCCATGGTTACGGTACCGAGGTTGACGGTGAGACGCACGCGTCCCGTCTCCAGCTCCAGGCGAAGCGTGTCGGCCGAGTCCCGGGACGTGGTGGCCATCAGGACGCCGTAGGCCCGCTGGGAACGGAAGCGCAGTGACACGTCCTCCGCCTCCGTGTGCATCACCACCGGCAGCTGGATCTTCATGAACTTGCTGCCGTCATAGCTGAGGATGGTGGCGTCTGGAGGGGAGGAGGAGAAGAGGGGATGAGCCATGAGTTCAGGTTCAGGTTACTTTATTTGTACCCGTAGGTACAGCTTTGGTTTGGAGTAGACAAGGCATCCATCTTGACACACATGACAGTCGGTAAACATAGTTACAAAGTTAAAAAAATCTAAATAAACGCGCTTCTATATCATCTTTGTTGAGTTGTTGTTGTTTTACCGTTAAACAAACAGTGACAACAGTGACATTCAATCCCGCTTTGGACAGATGTACCGCAGGGAGTCAGGCAAACATATAATGTATCATTCATATAAATAGACAGGCAGACAGATAAACAGATAAATAGATATTTATTTTGTAATCTCATACATATCACATCCTATTCACATTAGGGTGAATGCTATGCAGCATGCATGAATTGGTTGGTAGCAGCTAAATACATGTAAATACATCGGATGAGCCTGTTTGAACAGATTCACTTCTGCAAGAGCTTAGACACTAGTAGTACTGTATTAGCATGGGGACCAATG